>SCDT01001657.1:0-18734 GCA_004143765.1 Drosophila melanica
TTAGTTGAGTAACTGCGGCGACCGCGTTGTCAACCAAACGTTAAGCGGGATTAGCGCCCTACGCATTGCGCTTTTGCCGCGACAGCAGCAACAATTACACGAGTGTCAACAACATCAACAAGGTGGCAACAACAACAACAACAACAACAACAACGACAACGACAACAACAACAACAACTGCGCTGTATACGCTTTAGATCTTTAGGTACTTTGCATATGCCTTTAATATGAGCTTAAGAGCGTAAAAATGGCAAAAGTCGAAGGTTAAAACAAAAGACACTAGCAGACAGGCCTGTGGAGTTGGTGAAGGGGGGGTCGTGAGGGGGTGGGGGACGGGGAATGTGGGTGGTGGCAGGGACAGTAACTGGGGCAGGCAGCTGCTTATGAGCATGTTGTAAGTGGATACAAGTAGCTCTCGTCTTGACAGCTTTGTTTTCGCACATTTTGTTGTGGCAGGCGGCGCTGGCCCGCAGGCGAAAAGCCGAGCGGGGGAAGGCACAAACACATACACACACACACACACACACACACACACACACACACATTCTTGGCAAAGTTTTTAATTAAAATAACTGAGCAATAAAACAGCGCAACAAAATGTTGCAATAATAATGACAAGGACACAGGGGCGGATAGCAAATGTTGGCGCCACAGCAAATTAGCAATGACAATTCGTTATGAGAGCAACATATTACGTATACGCCGCGTGCAACAGTTGGATGGGGCTAGGGTAGTGTTTGGCAGCAATGTCCTTGTTAACAGCTTTGGTTAAAGGATGAAGCAATTAAAATTGTACAGCACCCGAACCAACCCCACCTGTCCACGAACCAACCTTGCCGCTGCCGCTGCTGCTGCTGGTGCTGCTGCTGCTGGTCAATGTAATGGCCCTGAACTTTGCCCTGTACAGTGGGCAATGCGAAGCCTTTGTTATTTGTTAAGGTCGCTGAATATTTGTATAAGTCTTACGCTCGAATTGATAAACGCTTTGAGAGTCAGACAATGAGTCAGCAGCAACAAGGGTAAGAAAATGAGTTACAACAACAGCAACATCAGCGATAGCAACAACAAGCATGACGATATTAAAAACAGGGAGAGAAAAAGATAGTGAGAGGGAGAGAGAGGAGACAAAAAAAAACAACAGCTGCTTTAGCAATATCAGCAAAAAGAGCAGGAGCAGGATTAAGAAAATCAGTAACAACAACAGCACCAACTTGCATGACGGTATTAAAAACAGCAGCAATAAGAGCACCAACAAGAGAATTACTAAAAGCTACAATAACAGCAACAACATAAAATAGTAAAAGCAGCAGCAAGAGCGTAACTGCAAAAGCAGCAATATCAACAAGAATTTCAGCAATAGCAGCAGCGAAAATTGCAACAAATGAAATGAACACAGCAGCAGCAGCTTTTAATAAGAGCAGCAATTAAATATACAAGGAACATTGGCAGCAGCAACATAAATAGTAATAGCATCGATATGAACAGCAACACAGCGAACAGCAGCAACAACAGTCTTCTTAACAGTAATCACAGCAACTACAACAGCAACAGTAAGAGAAATAGCAACAGCAGTAGCAACACCAACATTATCATTAACAGAATCAGCGAAAGCAGCAACATTAACAACAGGAGCAACAACTTGAGCAAACAGCAGCCACATGACCAATAATATTGAAATCAGCAATCACAGCAACAGTGAGAACAGCAGCCAAGGAATTTACAACAACAAATTATACACAACAGCAATATCTGCGACATCAACAGCAGCAACAGTAGCGTTTATAAAAGCAACACCAATAGCAGCAGCAATAGAAGCCGTAACAGCAGCAACAGTAGCGACAGATTCAACAGTAAAACTACCACTGCAGCAGCAGCAACTATATCAGCAGCAACTATTTCAATAGCAGCAGCAACTATTTCAATAGCATCAAAACAATGAACCAAAGTTATGGCAACAGCAACAATTAAAAAAGTAGCAGCGAAAATAATAACAAGAGTTACAGCAACAGCAACCGTAGCCACGCCAACCGCAACAATTAAAACAAAAATAAAAAACAGCGGCATTTACCAAAATTCCAGGAAACGCAGCAGCAGTAGAAACAACAGCAGCAGCAATAGCAACTTGAACAGCAACGATAATAGCAGCAGCAACTATATCAATAGCAGCAGCAAATAAAAAAAAAAAATGGAATGAAAACACAACAAATGCAACTGTAGCCGCAGCAACAGATTAAAAAGTAGCATCAGCAGCTAAGTAAACAAAAGCAACCACAGTCGAAACAAAAATAGCAACAGCAGCGACAGCAACAACTACTGCAGCAACAGAGGCAGCAACGGCAGAAATAGTTACAGCAACAGCAGCAACAACAACAACAACAACAACAACAGCTCATTAAAATATCATAAATCAAATTGCGAAGTGCATAATGAAAACTTTTCTTCATTTTTTTATTATTCAAAAAATTATTAAAATCGCGGCTAAGGAAATTTCACAGCTTGTCTGAGAATTGTGTAAAAAAATGATGCAAAACTGAAGCTAAGCGGAGCTGAGTTGAGCTTTACATCTAGATTGATTGATGACATGACGTCAATTTGCTGTAGGGACGCCTCAGCGCCTTCAAAGTATGCAAAGCGAAATTGTGCATGTGAACCGAAAATAAACACAAGTAAGAATGTTGCAGTCGGGTGTAGCCGACAGCGCAATACAATAACAAGCAAAACATGTACCAAAGAATTTTGTGTCAAAAAATTGAAAACAATTTTATTTTCAATAACGCAAGTATTTTAAATACAGAACTAATCTAGAGCATAAATCATGACAAAAATGCCATCAAACGTGGAAATGGATTCAGTTTTGACAAAGTTATGGGAATTTGAAATTTGGGAGCTATTTTTCGGCATGATTTTTGACCAAAAATTTGATCTCGCCAAAATCATGTTAGATGTTGTTTTTTATGCTAGTTATGAGAAATGCGATCGATTAAAAATAGTAATTTGGAATTTCAAATTTTGAAAAAAAAAATTTTCGAAAAATAGTAAGGGGGGCAGTAGGTGATATTTTTACAAAAAAAAATTTTGTTTTTCAAAAATGCATATATTTTAAATATAGAATCAATCTATATGGCAAAGCATGACCAAAATGCCGTCAAACACGAAAATCGGTTCGATTCTGATAATATTGTGTGGGTTTCAAATGTGGCAGTTACAGTACCAATATACTCTGTTTATCGCGTGAACGAGTATACAGAGGGACCAGAATGTGGGCGTAAATGATGGGCGTGTCATGGCTGGGCCCACAGTTGTAAGGACAATGAAAAAGGCATTAAAATGCGGTCACTAGCTGTGGCAGACAAGAGAGAACAAGAGAAAGAGAGGTGGGGCGAGGGAGTTGAGAGCCGTGTTGTGGTTTTGTGCGTGGGCGTTTCGGCTGCTTTGTGTGTATGCATGTGTGTGTGTGTGTGTGTGTGTATGCTGGTGGTGCTGTCCAAGGGTCTGTCCCAACGGCACAGCGCCAGGGACAGTTCGGCAGCTGAGAGCTTGAATAACAAATAGCATTTTTGATATGAATAGATGGCTAAATTTGTCATAGTTGATTGACCGAAAAATTGTGTGCAGGGTATTTTTTCTCAAAGCAATGCCCAGGCATGAATAGAAATTTTACAATTTTCTTTTATTAAATATATATCCCAGAATAGCCCTAATTGGGTGGACAACATGTTTTATGTTGTATGGATCAAGATTTGAAGGCTTGTCTTTGTTTGCGGTGCTTTTTTCGTATTAATGTTTCGGGCATGATTTGATTGAAAATTTGCTTACGTTTAGTTTAATACTATTTATCTAATTTAATCGCAAAACAAGCTCTAACAATTCAACGGCAAATATTGCTAAATTTGCTTTGCAATTTGCGTTAGAAATTTATATGTGCTCTCGGTTGCTCTTGATAAAGATATCGATAGCTATTAATCGATTTTTTTTTGAGAATACGCTTGTCTGTATCTATTGGATAATATTTTTGAAATAATAAATGTTTTCAGTGCCTATAATGGTTATATAAAATATATATTTTTTTTTTTAACAATGTGCTAAAAATATATTTGAGTATCCAATTTAACTTTAAATTATTTTGTTTGGGACGGAATTAAAAATTAGTTACTTCTAATATATAAATTTTTCTTTTGATTTTCAATCTTAAATTGCTTTGTATATATCTCAACTTTCAAGAATCTGTCTCAAATTTGCTTATTTTTTACTATGAAATTTCGAACATAGTTTTGATTGCATTTTATGTTGACAGGCATTTAAAATTTAAAGAAACTCGCTTGCAAGCTGAATGAAAACTGTTGTTGTTGTTGTTGCTTTTACTGTGCCGAGGGCCGTCATATAAATTATGCATAATTGTTGTCACTTTCAGCCACATAGCGCTGCTCCCCCACCCCCATGAAAAAGGTGCTGCCTGACAGTTGACCAAAAGAGCACAAAAACATTTTTAGCTGCCTAAATATGCACGTATGTGTGCGTGTGTGTGTGTGTGTGTGTGTGTGTGTTCTATTTATACTGTGAATTGCGACACTTTCGACACAGAAAAATATGCAAAATTTATAAAGTTTGAGGCATATTGTCGCCGCATCCAATTATCATACGTACCACAAAGCCACGCCAGCAACAATTTGTTGGCACATCATTAGGTTCCGGGGGAGGGGGGTGCTAAGCTCCTCCTATTCGGGTTAGTGTCTGTCGGGTTTAGACTGTGAGTTGCTCGACTGTCACTTGACTAGGCAGCATGTTTATCTGTTGCCATGCGGGACACGTATCGATGGCGGCAACTGCAAAAGATACAAAGTAAAAAATAAATAAGCCACAGTCACAAAATATATATAAAAATCGCGCGCGGCAATTACTTTCGAGTGATGCTTTTCTAATTTAGAGCTTAATTTGTGCGGATTTAGGACTCCAATGATGGGCGCTCAGAAAGAAAGATGTTTATTTAGCTTCCTTTTTACTTTTTTCGGCTAATGTCATAAAATGTCTGCTACGCAGGTACAGCAAAAATAACAATAGCAACAACAACAGCAGCGGCAACAGCAACATTTTGCAACACTTTATGCTAGCCGAGTCACGTTACGTATACGCCCTCGGTGGCATGTACATAAATTTAATGCTACAAAATACTCGACGCGTCTAAGCTGTCTATACACTAAGCGAAATAAATGTGCAAAGAATTTTGGATGTTTGTTTTTAGATACTTTTAAATTATTATAAAAAAATTAAAAAAAAAAAAAAATAAATTTTAAATAACTGCTATTGATGATAAAAAATTGCGTACTTCTTAAATAAATAAACATCGCGTTATAATGAGAATTAAAATCTTTTTTGACAAAAGTATTTCAAGTTTTTTCGGTATTTGATGATTTGATGATTGTTAGCAATTTCTCTGAGTGTGCGTGTGGTTTTTTCGTCAGCATAGACAACAAGTTGGCCGCAGCCGCCGTTGCCAACGGAGTTGTCGTTGTAACATTTCCGCCCAAGTTGCATGAGTTTCCGTTTCCGTTTGTTCATTTTACGCACTTAAGTTTACCCACAGCTGTCCTTACAACTGTCTCTCCGCTAGCGAAACTAAATAAGGGCGCCACTACGCTTTTTTTATGCCATTAATTGCCCAGGCTTTCGGGACTCGCCCTTCGAGGTCCTGTCCGGCTGCACGCTTGATTGCCCGGCCGTAAACCATTTGCTTGCCGGAGCAGGTGAATTTTGCGTAGCGGATTTCTGCTGATTGGTCATTTGACTGCAGCAAATGTGATGAGCTACAAATTGATTTTATTCTGCTTTTGGGGCAAAGTTGCCAAAAGCATCTTTGGGGAATACACGGAAACCGAAACTAAATCTTAAAAGTTGAAACAAATAAAATGTATTTTACTTGAACACATTTTAAATGTCAATTTCGGATTCCTTTTTAATTCAATTCCCAACGTCTTTTTTATTCTTCTTCGGCCGTTTGGACCACGATGGAGTCGTGGACACAAATATATTAATATTCTTTATGCTCTTTAAACATATTTCCTTCGCGACGTGACCTCAGCTGCTTTCCTAATTGTTACTTCATTATTTTGTAATTTATAAGAAATTAAGCTTAATTATGAGTTAATTTAGGCAATAGAAATAAATTAGTAGATAATGTCGTTATAAAATTGCATTTATAAAATGATAAATAGCCAACAGTCAATTTATACGGTAAGCCAGTGTATTATATTGTCGAGTATGCCTCACAAGATATACAAAAAGTGGTTTTGTGTCGAGCATACCTGACTAGAAGGTACCCTAATACACTGTCAAATAAGCAAATGGAAGCATCTTTTGATTTTTGTCTTTTTTCCATTAAAAGTTACAGATTTCGAACACAAGTTATTTTTGCCCAACTACGGTTACTCTGTAGTCGATTGAGTTAATTAATTTAACAGGCAAAAGGAGCCAACTTTTTATTGAAAACATTTTGCAGTTTTCAACACGAGTCAATTTTTGTTCTGGTCACAGGACAAATTTGAAATTAAATTATTCTATATTTTACGGTCACACATTCAATTTAATTAACATACGCATTAAAATTAAATGCCAGTTAAATGGCTGAAGCAGAAACGTTCGTTCTCCATTTGGCCAGGGTTGCCAGGTCAACTTTGGGACAGCTTTGAATTGACAACACAAAGTCAAATCAAAGCCACAGGACAGCAGAAGCAGCAGCAGCAGTAAAGCGCCTGTCAGCCGTTATTGTTGCCGTTTCCAGAGCGAAGCACATGCGAAATGGTCAAGAGACAAGAGGCCAACAGAGCGAAAGCCAAGTGCAGCAGCATCAGCAGCTGCAAGTGAAGCAACAATGCAAATGGAAATGCATCAAGTGTTGCTATTGTGTGTGCAGAATGTCTGTGTATGTGTGTGTCTGTGTCTGTGTTTGTGTGTGTGTGTGCGAGTGATGAGGCGTTGTCGGTGGGCGTGGCACAAAGTGAAGCTTGCAATGACAAAACTGTCAAAGTGTCGACTCTCGAGTAAATGTTCGTTTGCCTTTGGTCAGTCTGCCTGCCACCTGCCAAATGCTCTCTTTCTACACCCTCTCTTTCGCTCACGCTACGTCTTTCTCGCTTTCTGCGAGTTTGTGGGTCACTTGGTTGGCCAGCCAAATGCCTTTTTGAGCTGTATTTGTGCTAAAAGCTTTTGTTAATGGTAGCGTCAATATTTTCCAGGCTTTAATAAAAAATGATGAAAAAATGGAAATGAAAACGAAAATGGGAAAGAGCAGTTCGCTTGGAGTGCCGAAAATGTGATACCCTAGCTGGCACATATTTCATATGGGATAAATTTTAAGTTTTACAAATTCAATGAATATTTAGTGAAAATGTGAAAGGGAAATTCGGTTGGAGCAAAAATCAGTTATTAAACTTTGGTCGATTTAGCTGATTTAAAATAAGAATTTGCAAGGTTATTATTTTAATTTTCATTATAAAAGTTTTCCTTATTAAAATTAAAAATTAAAATTAAAAAAAAAAAGCAAATAACTAAATAAATAAATTATGAGCATTTTTTGTGCTCAGACTTTATCAATCTGGATTCAACATAAGTCGCTTTCAAAAAGAATGAGAAGAACGAGGAAGAAGAACGCTTACAATAAGTAAGAAAAAAAAGGATGACTTTCTAGGGTTAAAGATAGCTATTAATCTGAGAGAGATTTGCATACAGTCAGATAGGCATGGCTGTCAATGCCGATCCGGCAATGTACATATATATAATTTATGTATTCGGAAATGTCTGTTTTAGTTCGTAACACGTAATATGACAAAATTTTAATGCGCTTTGCGAGGGTATAAAAAACGATGCGGCACATAAATGCGAATACATTGGATGTCTTTTGACGAATGAAATTGAATATACAGAGCACACACACATACACACACACATATATATATAAATGATATGTGGCCAAAAGCCACGTAAATTCATTTGCCTTACAAAAGGAGAGTCAGAGACTGAGTGTGAAAGAGAGAGATAGAGAGAAACGAAATACTAACCCTTTTTCATAGGGGAAGGGGGGGCGCATATAAACTGACAAACGGACCAGCCGAGCCCCTTGTGCCTGTCCCTGGCTGAAACTCAGTCCAGATACGTGGCAGCCTCGAGAGCGGAGTCCCCTGCTAGTCCTGTTGACTGTTTACTGTTGCCTTTTGCTCGCATTTACACAATATAAATTTTACACGTATGTGTATGTGTATGTGTGTGTGTGTGTGTGTGTGTGCTCTGAATTTTTGGTATTTGAGGCACGTAAAACATCAACGCATAAATACAAAACATGCAACGTGTGAGGCAGAAATCGAAGATGCGCGTAGCAACAGCATTAAAGCTGCCACAGTGTGTTGAATTGTTGCTACAGCATGATTGATTGATTGACTGATGGAGCGAGTGCTGCACCTATTTAATCTGGCATAACTCAAAGCGTATTCCACAGAAACTGCAGCAGCACCTTAATTAAAATTTCAGCTAAAAACGTTTTCCACGAAATGAAAAATATATAACTTATGATTAACTCATATCAAATTGCATTCATAAGAAGCAATTCATACAATTTTTCCAGAAATTGTGGCATTTCCACAAAATGGAATACAAATACGGGCATTAATTAATGGTATTGTAAGAACTTTAACATTTGATTTGTTTTTCCCAGAAATGTAAAACGAGAATTCTAAAGTTTCTTTTTCAGGCTCTCGACATTGCTCTTGTATCAGATTTTTTTAATTAATTACCTATTTTTGCCTAAATTACTTAATGTATGCAACTACCTTCTGAGTACTATTTCGAATTTATTGGAATTGAATGAAATTGGTAGTTATGAAAATTAACAAATGTTGAAACGAATTTCCCAAACTTGTTTTTAAAGAGCTCTACACCTATTCCAACTGCTGCCTCTGCGCAGTAGTACATCTTTTTGGTATTCGCCGTTTCCATATGTGAAAATTCAATTTGTTATAATTTGAAAATTTCGTTTTACGTTATGGAAATGCGCACGATAAACCGCACACGACTGCCAAAACAGAGAGGCAAGACAAACAAATACACACACACATGGTCTCGCCCATTATTTTTTTGTTGTGGAGGGGACCGAAAAGCAGGCGCGACAAAAAGCAATTTGTGGCAGCTTAAATGTCAATACGAGTTTCTTTTTGTGGGCCATGGCAATCGGTTGTGTATTAGTTGTTCTTGTTGGTGTTTCAGTTGTTCCTAATACTCTGCTTTTATAGGAAATGGTTATTTTGATAGGTACAAATAGCTGTATCGATATTGTCATCAACGTTGTGTATTATTTGACTGTTATTTATATTATATTTTAAATATTTACCAAATGAAAAAAAATTATTTCACGTAATTGTTATCGATAATTAAAAGTAACTTTAAGCTGTGTGTGTTAAGGTAACTCTTAATTATCGATAACATTTTTCAAAAATCGATAAATATCGATTTTTATCAAATCTTGGAGGATAGAGATAAAGTTAGTTGGGTGTAATATGGGATTATCAAGAGTTTTACTTTTATCGCTTCTTACAGAGTGAAAAAATAATTTTCTTAACAGTTACAACTGTTAAATCTCTAAAATCAATACCATCACACTTTTTTACTTAATTACTAGCAAATCAAAAAAGAAAAAATTAAAAGAGTTAAAGCTGAGTACAGGGCATCAACTAGTCGGGCACTCCCGACTAGAGCACTATAGCATTTTGTGGCTGTTTTAGGAGTTAGTGTTATAGTGGGCATATGCTAAGCGCAAGGTGACGGGCTATAAATAGCTAAACACGTCTTGGCCATTTTTAGATGTTGGCCACATTTCTTTTGGGCGGGTTGGGGGCGTGTCATGTCGCAAGCATAAAAATAAAGTTCTGTTTGTGCAGCTAAAAACAAATTGCAAACAACAAACAGAGCTGCCAACCTACGCCAAAATACACATGTATGATATCAAAAAATACACACACATATACAAGCACACACACACGCATAACAGCTGCCTGAGGACATTTGCCTGTCCTTCAGTCAGGTGGCAAAAAAAAAACCAGAAGAAAAACTGAGGCCCACGCAAACTTGTCAATGAAAATGTCCTGTTCGGTCCTTTTCAGACGAGTTCCTGTAAGCTGTCCGTTTGGTTTTCGATTGTTTTTAGCTAAAAGAGAAGGCGACACAGAGAAAGAGAGAGAGAGAGAGAGGGAAAGTCTTATTCAGCTTGTCTCTGTCGTTCTTTGCTTTTGTTAATAGCTGTTGCTGATATTTGGTCATGAGTCCATGGGTTTTACAACATTTCAATTGTTGCGGCTGTCTCTCTGTCGCCTGTCTCTTTGTCTGTCTGTCTGTCTTTCTGCTCGCTTGTTCGTTTATTGAAATCTCATTTCATTTTGCGCACTATTCTGTCAAATAAGCGTCAAGTCTGCTGCCTCACCTTATCACAACTGATTATCATAACTGTCAAAATTGAGTTCTGTCGCAAAACAAAGCGTCCCATAGAAAATTCGCTGTGATATTTCAAGTGCAACATGGCGTATGATTAATACGCACACAAATCATATTAAAGCCTTTCAGTCTAGAGCTTACTCAATTTCTCTTCAGAAAGACTGCGAGGCAAACCGAAATTTTATCCGCAACCGGAATTGGAATTATTTCACGTTATGTGTAGACATATTTGAGCGGATAAAGTAAACAGTTGAGTTGAAATGTGTTTGTCTATTTGTATGCATAAAAGTCTCTCAGAATTGAAGCGAGCTCAACTCTCAGTCATATTCGACTTCAAAATCATAAAGATGGCATAGGCATAATGTGTTGAAAATTAACATTTTAATTTAAAACTTTTCTGCTTTTCAAGATATTCAAAACAAACTTGGTAAAACCGAAAAATTAGTTTATCATTTAAGTGGAGAAATCGAAATACAATTTAGTTAGGATATTACAAAAAAATATTCCAAAAATGTATGAGGTTTATGTACATTAGATTAGATCGGTGTACTTGTACGATGTATTTTAAGTTACTTTAACCAAAACACCAGCTTCATTTTACTTTCTAAAAGCTAATCAACATCGAATAGCTTCCATAGAGTTCATATTGTATGCTCCAATATAAAAATATACGATATATATGTTTGATTTCAGCAAGTGTATTTAATCTTCAGCAGTCACAAAAACAAATCCTCCTAGTTGCTGTTATTATTATTATGTGTTTTTATTATGTCTAACAACAATAGCAATGAATGACCAGCTCAATAACTCAATCAGTTCTCGACACACACACACACACACACACACACACACACAGAGACAGACAGCATGAATTGATGTATTTGGTAAGAGGATGGCAGTAAAGCGAAAATATCCAATAAAATGTTATTTTCAACGCGGCGCTGCCCAACCACACGTATTTGTTACAAAATCGATGAATCAAAGTAAATTACCAGAAATAAATGAGATAAAATATGTGTATACGATGAGCTGGATACCTGTACAGGCAACAGCAGCTTATCGCCGACAATATATTAGCGACGTTGGGGCTAAGCTTTGATTTAGCCAAGTTGAGCGCGCTGGCAACTACTTATATGTTGACCTGGAAACAACAGAGCCGAGGCGCTAGTTGTCGCCATTATGAGCGTTGATTGGCAGCCACTAAAACTGCCACACACCCAGACACGTAGCACACACACACACACACAAACACACATACGAACACACACACTCTTCACAGGAAATTGAAAAAGTTTGTATATGGCAGACATCCGTTTCAGCTGCGTTGCGCGTTGAGTGCGCCAACTAATTTAATAAAGCATCGCGACATGGCCACTTTTTACAGCCAGCACACACAAGCAAACACACACACCTAAACACACACACACACGTACACACAATGCTACACATGTACGCCACAAAAATATTGCTGCTGGCCTTTTGTTTAGCCATTTTCAAAAACTTTTTTTCGTCTAAGTAATCATATAAATATTTCTTTGTAAATATGTGAGCCAAGCTGTGTGTGCGTGTGTGTGTGTGTGTTTGTGTCCAAATGTGTTACGCTATGCGTAACCCAAAAAAAAAAAAAAGAAACTAAGGCGCGTTGCGTGTTTATTAAAAACTTGAAAGCTTTTATTTACTGCTTGGGACAAGGCGGCGTATGCGCAATTTTTTGCTCTTGTTTGTCCAAAAGAATAAAAATAAAATAAAACTTAAATTCATATGTGGGCGACGTCATTTGGGTATATATTTATGCCTTTCGTCCATCAGGTAACTAAATAACGAAAGTTAAACGTTAGAAAAACAGGTAAGCAGAAAAGAAAACTTGACAAATGCTTGAAATTTGCAAGGACTTTTACAGCCATATAATTCAAAACTTGCTTAACTTGGTATATAAACATATGCAAATAAAAATAATCAGTTCTTGTAGAGCTTCAGCATGTGTGTGATATATTTTTTTAATATTCAGTAATCAGAAGGTTAAGTTCATTTAAAAATTGAATAAAAAATTAAAAAATATATAATTAAATGCAGCAATGTGATATTATATATTATTGGAATATATCAAAACTTCACATATAAATAAATAAATATATAATCAAAATATGTAATTGAAAATATCAAATATTTGAACAACTTTAACGTGTATGCAGCATTTTATTGTTTAATTTTTAATGCTCTTTAATTTTCCAACTACGCCCATTTGGGTACCTTAAGCAGGTGTGTTTGTTTGTTTGTGTGCGTGTGTGTGTGTGTGTGTGTGTGCGTGCTCATATTGTGCTCAGCTGGGTGCAATCCACTTATGCACACATCATTATTGTCAGCAGCGAGGACGATGGATTGCGGCTCCTTTGGCTGTTTAATTTATTGCACAGCCGGCAAATATGTTTACCTTTCTGCTGAGCCGCCGCGCGCCCGTCCTGCCCGACGCTTGCCCTCAAGTAGTTGCCCCTGCTGTTACTGCGATAATAAACCCATTAAATTGCTGCCCCAACCACCACCTCTCAGACCAGGCCAGCTGGCAAAAACTGTCAGCGATGTGGCCACGTCTGCTTACGTGGTCTGCTGGCTCGCCTTGACGGCTTTTGTGGTTTGCATACGAGTGCTTCAGCGAGTGCTTCAGTCAAAAGTACATGACTAAAAGATACCCTATGTTTATGTTATGCAGTAGCAATTTGTTAAAAATTTCCAAAAATCTATATTTATTGATAATATATATTCATTTATAATTAAATATAAAGTTGTGTTTTATTTTATCGTTTACTTTTTGTAATAAATACACAAAATTTATTTCTAAAGCGTTTAATGCAATACAATCTGCCATGATTAGGAGCTCTGATATGTAATTCTAAAAATTTCTATAACATCTGTTTGGCACCAATATGCCTATTTTTAAACAACTTTCAATGGGTACAGGGCATACAAATAACAACAACAACAAGGTGCTTCCAGAACCCAGGTTTGGCCCCAACAAGTCCAGAGCTCTGCCGTTAACCGCTATCGCAGCAAAAAGGTTTTTTACTTTTATGCCAGCTGTTCTGTTGTTTACATGCGAACCACCCACCCTCGCCCCTGTCCACGTCCCCGCTTCCCTATATAGCTGAGTAAGTGGGTCAATGTGCGTTGAACTGATTAGCGCCTGGCTTTTACCTTGGTGGCCAAGGTGGCCATAATTATGTCGCGCGGCTTTAAACGACACGCAGCAGTTAAACCTTTGTACAGAAAGAGAAAGAAATATATATATGTATAGAGAGAGAAGGGACTACTCAAATGGAATTCGCTTCAAGCCATATGTTGCCCGAAACCGTTACCAAATAGCCGGATGAAATCGATAATATATAAGGCTGCCCCAAGCGGCGTATACGTAATGTTCACATATTTTCATATATTTTGCTTTTTTTCTTCCTGTTTTTCCTTTTTTTTTTATTTTTGGTTTATTTTTTTGCGTGTGTTTGCGGCCGTAATTTATGCCACGCCCCTGCCATAACGAAGCCAATAATATAGGAAATTATTATCACAAATATTCGTATCAGACTCACATTTTCGTTTCTGATTTCTCAGCTGCCTATGGCCCACTCCCGCCTCCTCCCCCTTTCCCTGATTTCTTTTATGCCTTATGCTTACTGTTTGTTTGCTTTTATTTATGCCTTATATATATTTGTGTGTGTGTGTGTGTGTGTGTGTGTCTGTGTCCTTGGGCAGCAAAGTTTTATGTCCTTTACATCAAGGTTTTCATAAATTTTAAATGAAAATGTTTATGTTTATATTCATATTTATGGCCCCGCCCGCAGGCTCATTAGTAGGCTAAACTTGATGTCTTTATCTGCAACAGCATCAACAGTCGCAGCTAAAAAAAACCAAAAACAAAAAACAAATCTAAATATTATCTATTGACTGCGCCATACTCTATTCCCTGGTGTATTAACTGCTAAAATATAAGCAGAACTATATTGAGCTTTGCATTTTTTTTTCTTTCAAAATTTCCAATTAATACTCTAAGCTCGAATATTTTTAAAACGAAAACTATGTTTTCATAGAAAAAATATATTAAACTTCATCTTTAAATAGCTTATCAAAAATCAGGCTGAAAAACTGAATAGCGCTTAGTTTAATGTATTTAAAGAAAAAAAAACTTTAGCTTAAGCAAACACAAAAAATTACTTTTATGCGAGAGAAATAAAGAGAAATGCTATTGAATAGTGCAACAATATGCTCATTTTACCTGTGCTGACAGGGCATATTAATACTTGCAAATTTTATGTTGGTTTTCAACTGTCATTTTTAATGGCCGCTTTTATTTAGTTCTTTTTTTTTGCATTTTTCTATAGAGATTTTTTTTGCGCATTTTTGCATGTCAAGTTGGCAACTTCATTTGGCGTTTATTGACAGCGACAAGAGGCAAACAATGGAGGGCCAAACGGTAACGACAACAAGCAACAACACTAACGACAACAACAACCAACAACAAAGGACAACAACAACAGCAACAAAAAGCTGTAACTTTTTATCAAGTTATTAACTTATCTAATTCGATTATGGGCGCTGTGCCTGAGGAGGTGCCGGCAGAGCAGAGCAGAGACCAGACCAGGCCAGGCCAGGCCAGGACAGAGCAGGCCATGTAGCTGGCGTTGGCGTTTACATAGCGAGCAATTCAATTAGAGTTGTGCCACAACAACAACAACAACAACACTAACAAAATGGCTGCCCAGACAGATAAAGACAGACAGGAAAATAGACAGGCAGACAGCGCGCAGTCTATCAAAAAAATTGGGGCCAACAAACAGCGGAAGAACCTTAAGCGAATGTTTGGCAAACGCGAGCGTTGACAGTGTACGACAAGCATATACCCTGTACATTACATTAAGGAAGTTGCTGGGCCTAACTACCTAATTCGAAATTTGAAAAAATGTGTGATAAACTTCTAAAAAAAAACAGATATTTTTAATTAATAAAATAAATATAAATGCTGTTGCGCAAATTCATTATACCCCAATCTGTAGCTATTTTTTTTTTTTTATATGACTACAGGGTATAATACACCGCTGCCTCCCATACACAAGGCCATCTGTGTGAAGAAAAAGTCGAATTTCTTTGTTGTTTTTATGCAAAGCGAAAGAGAATATTTGATGCCAAAATGTTAGCATTCACAAACGCTCGATCAATTTTCAATACTTTTCCCATTTATATTCATTCCGCTTTGTATATATTACATTTTTATCTTAAAATATACATCTATATTCGCATAATTATGTACGATACAGTTTCCGCTCGACATCATTTATATTTTGCTTTTTAACATATAACTATAATATTTCCGCTTCCGTTTCTGTTTTGTTTTTTTATGCTACACGTCAGTTAAATTTTCTTTCTCTTAATTTTTTTCTATGTTTATCAAAGCCTTCGTGTTGTTTGGGTATGAAAAAACTTGGCCATTTGTCTGCCTGTCTATTTAGTTAGTTTCATGTTTAAGTTTCCAAACCTTTATGGAGCAGCGCTTTGTTATTGTTGCCGTTGTTGTTGTTGTTGTTGTTGTTGCCGCTGTGCGTGACTTGCTTGTCGGCACATTTACAAGTCATAGTTATACCCTGCTAAGGATGTGTCAAAGGATGTGTGCGACATGTGAAGTTCATTTTTCTAGATTTTAAAATTCTTTTTTAAATCCACTCTGCATCTGAGATTTTTGCATTTTAATTTGAAAAAAATATGTTGCCTTATTTAATTCCTTATTCGTTCAACAGAAATTTGTGGTTTGTGCTTAATATTTACTCTGCATCTAAAATAAATGCATATTTAAACATGAAAACGTGGCTACTCCAATAAATTTTATAGCAAATACCATTTGATTGCTTTAAGTTCAAGTTTTTCAAGCTTGAAGGGTATCTTGAAGTCGTGAGTTATTGATTGTTTTTTTTGAATATTTGATGTAATTTTTATTTGTTTAGGCATTGTTTGGTAATTGATTTGCGAAATGAAAGCAAAATGCAAAGAACAACACAATGTTACGATATGAAAATGAGATGCTGACCAGTCTACCACAGCACTAACTGCACTCCCCCCCTACCTCCCCCTCTCTCCAATCTATCTGTGGCCCGTCAGCCTGCTGAGTTTTCCAATCAAAGTTGTCGTTGTTCAACGTTATTGAAAGGAGCTTAATGCCCAAATAAGCTGTCCATTATTCAGGAGCATGTACGAGTGCTCTGCTGTGAGAGGAGCACAAAATACACACACTGGCACACACACTCGCACACACGCACACAAAACACACAGCACAGAAACTTTTTCATTCTCTCATGAAAAGCTGACATTCAAATGCGCACAAAACTGCAGAGGCGTAGGTGCCTACTATGGAAAAGGGGAGGGGAGGCGGTGGGGGGCTGAGGGGTTTGTGTTCCTCATGCATTATGCGCATTGTTTGTCAACAGACAAAAGCAACTTTTTATGTTTTCTTGTTATCTTCAGAAAAAGCAATAGACATCATGTTTCAGAGGTCCTGCGCTCAGCAGGTCAAATAAATCACGTACGCACACAGACGGAGAAGGAGTGGTAGATGGAGCGGGGGATAGGGTATGGGCATAGGTACATTCAAAGAGGGGCGTGGCATTACGTGTAGCTGCATAAACGAGATCGATATGGCAACGTGTAGCCGAGTCCTGTGCTAATTTTCATGCAATAACAACATCAATTACCATTCGTGCAGAAAGCGAACCAGATGCGAGCGGGGAAGGTGGGAGGGAGGGTTGGATGAAAGCGGCAGCGAAATCAAGTTGCCACAGCACCAAAATCTACACTTAGAGAATTCCAGGAAGGAATTTAAAACAAGAATTTTATATACTTAAAATAAATAGCTAAATAAAAGTATTTAAAATACAAAGTTGAAGAAACTAAATTTGTAACAATTTGATATGCAAAATTCAATAATTTAATTTCCTTAATTTTCTCCCAGTGTAGCAACTGACACTGCAAAGGAATTGAATTGAAGAACTGCCAACAGTCAAATCAAGAATTTCTTTGCTAAACTTCAAGAAAACAATGCAGGTAACAGGCAAACAGCCAGGCAGACATCGGGGAATATAAGGGCGGGCTGGGGGGTGGGGGGATGGAATGTGATAGCCGCTTAAAGGCCGCCATTTGATGTTTGTAAATATAATTAAACGATTTGCAGCAGCCCGCAATATGCTTAAGGACTTCTTTTTTTAAATTAATTTTTGTTTGTTGATTTCTTGTTGTTGGTTTCTTTGGCATTGGGAAAGACTTCAAATTACGAATACGCCCTGTTTGCCGCATGTTTTAAGCTGCTCCCTTTAAGCTGATAAAAGTGTTTGAACGCGTGTGTGTGTGTGTGTGCGTGTGAATGGGTTGTGTGTGCGTGTGTGTGTGCTCGAGTATCTTTGCACGCACAACAGCAATGGCAGAGCTCATGCAAAATGCAGGCACAAGGCTAAATAAGTTAGAAACAAAAGAAAGCAGCACACACAGAAACAGGAAGTTGGTGCAAACTGAATTCAGCCAGCGGCTGTTGCTACCGAATTTAAAGTTATCATTTAGATTGTCTCTAAGAGAACTTAACTTTGACTTTTCCCTTAACTGGTTGGCGGACACATTGGCAAGCACCGAGCGTCAAGAGTTAACTAAACGCTTGACAGTTGTAACAAGCGTGCGTCGCTAGCTCAAAGCCAAGACGAAACCTTGGCTAAAAGAAACCAACCAAAACAAGTTAGCAGATGGCTACACAATTGTGACTGGCTGCGCAATACTCTGTATACAGCTTGAAAACTACGATAAATAAAAGGAAAAGCTCTTTTTATCTGTAAAAGTAAGTAAGAATATTTAGTTTTTATAGAGAGGCGTTAAGTTTATCGTATAGAAGGATTCAATTGTCTTAGGATCCATTTGGTTTATTTTCGTTTATGAAAGAAAACAAAAGAATTATTTTACATCTGTTCCAATTTTGTTGTACAAAAACCTGCAAATCTTATTTATATGAAAAAAGTTTACGAAAATGTAACTTAAAAATATACTGGTGTAAAGCACGTTAAACAATCGATCATACTTTTAGACACAACAAAAAAAATATATATTTGGAAATAATATATATAATAATATAATATAGTGATGAATTAGAATGTAAGCAATATAAATTATTTGCTGAGAGAGAGAAAGAGAGAGATATTCCTGTCTGTTTTATTTATACTACTCTTCTCCATTTGTTACTGTAACTGTATATA
>SCDT01001657.1:18799-38303 GCA_004143765.1 Drosophila melanica
ATATATATTTGATAAGGCAACTACTTTTTTTTTTAAATTTCTTCGATATTATTTTTCCACCGATTGGTAATTCCAAGAGAGTTCTCACTGCACAGATTCACGCAATTCGCCCATTTGCAAGTGCCACAGACACTGCACAAAGCTATTATGCATCATTCTACTTTTAAAGCAGGGCATATAGAGACAGGCAACAGTCGCGTTGTGTCGCTTCCGTCTCTGTTGCCTGCTTAAAAGTTTTGCGTCGCTGTCGCTGACAGCCGCTGCGCAACTTGAAGCTGGCTGTCGTGTCCGCTTTTGCCGTTGTCGGTGCCGCTTCGCGTCGCGCTGTCTTTTCGCCGCGTGACTGTCTCCTGCTGCTCCCCCCCTGTAAGCCCCTCTCCACTTCCCAACACTATTGCTTTGACTGTCCCCCGCTGTTGGCTTATATCCGTTGCCGCAGCACATCCTGTTTACAATTTAAACTAATAAGCAGCCGAAGAGCATTGACAACATCGCTCGCATCGTTTTCAATCTTCATTTTAGCGCCGTTTTGGCATATTCAATAAATCGCAGACGACCTTATATAGTCGCTGTGTATATGTGTTTCAGTGTGTACATACTATATGCAAATATTGACTGGCTTGGCAAACAGGACAAGGCAGGAATATTTACCAACAGCACTTGAAATTGTTGGCTCAAAGGAAACTGTCAATATTATACGTTAGATATAATACGATAAAAAACAAGTATATAAAATCACTAAAGGAAAATTAGTTTAGGGTATAGTTACATGTAATCAATCCAACTTTAATATAAATAGCAACTCAGCCAACACAAATACTTCATGGCTACTTCGCATCTTTAGTTACCTTCATTATTTGAAATTATTAATTATTCATATTTTTCATTTCCTTAGCAACAAATATTTGTGTATTTTTGAGCTTAAAAGGAAATTATCTTTCAGCAATTAATACATTTTCGAAACCAATTCTGCTGCCATAATAAATATAAAAAGTATTTAAACTTGAAACGTTTTACTAAATATGTTCTGCAACTGATAACTGGAAACTGAAACTGGAATTTTATCAAACAATTTTAGCGCTTATTGAATTCTTAAGATTTATTTGAATTTCTTGCTAATTATCAGAAATTACCAATTAACTTTCGATTGTGGTTGTATCTATGAAAGCAATGCCAAAGCCCCTTTGTGTATGTTTTAATTAAAGCAATAACCAACAATTATTACCTTGAAGCACTTTTCAAATATATATTAAGTACAAATTGCCATTGGATTTTACGACATTGTCAAAGTATTTGATAGCTGTTGAGCATTACTGAAATTCGCATTAGAATTTGCCTATTTCACAGATATTTTTAACGTCGCTTGCCACAGCTGCGTGCCACTTGTTGGAAACTCAATTAAGTTGGAAAATTTCTGAGTAAACTTGGAAAGGATGCGTATAAATATTTGCAGATACTCAAATGTGAAGAGCACTTCACAAGCACCAACGCCCGCAGAAGAAACAGTAGGAAAAAAAGAAAAAGAAGAAGAAGAAGCAGAAAAGCGCAATCAAAATGTCAGCATAACAATAAATTAGAGCTAAAGCCCAGAAGTTGCCAACTAACAAGCCCAAAAGTATGCAATAATAATTTTTTGCTTAATATCTTCTCCTTTTTATTTTTTTTTTTGGGAAATCCTCAAGAACTTGGAAACGTTTTTTACTCTGTTTACACTGTTAACAAAAGGGTATATTTGTGTTAATAGCCTAATTAATGTTGGGCTGTATAACTTTCTCAAAACTTAACCGATTTTCATGTTTGATGGCATTTTAGCCATGATTGATTATACAAATATATTAATTAAAAAAAAAAATTGGACATTTTTTGTTCAAAATTATCACCTACTCCCCCCATTAATCATTTTTGAAAAAAAAAAATTGCACACTTTATAATTGCGAATTTCTGTTTTATTTGATTTTATTTGTAACAATAAGCAGAAAAACCATAATCAAATTTTTGGTGAAAAATTATGCCAAATCGACAAAGCTTTTAACATGGATCCATAGCTCCCAAATTTCTAACTCCCATAACTTTGTCAAAACTCAACCGATTTTCACGTTCGATGGTAGTTAGTCATGATTTGTCCTAAAGATTGATTATACAAAAAATTTAATTTAAAAAGGAAAAAAAAATTGTTTACATTTTTTTTTCAAAATTATCCTTATTCTTATTCATTTCGAAAAAAAAATTTTTCAAAACTTAAAATTGCGAATTTCCGTTTTTAATTGATTTTATTTGTAAAAACTAGCATAAAAAACACATTAAAACGAATTTTGAGGTGGTCAAATTTTAGGTCAAAAATCATGCCAAAATCGACAAAAATTTTGATATGTAAAGCTCTCGGATCCATAACTCCCATATTTCAAACTCTCATAACATTCGCAAAACTGAACCGATTTTCATGTTTGATGAATTTTGAATCATGATTTCTGATCTAGATTCAATCTGTTTTTTTGACTTCTTTTGAATATAAAGTTCCCACAAATTATAAAAATCAATATTTGTGCAATATACGAATCATAATTAAGACCTTGTTTTAACTATGAGCGAGTAGTGGGGAGTCGGGTACACCCGACTGCAAGTCTCTTACTTCTTTTTATTAATAATTATCATGCGGGGAGGGGAGGCTGCACGTTGCGGGTTATGAGTAGCGCAAACAAATGTCAGCCTGACAGTTGGGTAGCAGTGGCGAGGCTCGGTGTGGGGGGAGGCGGGGAGGGGAGTACGCTGGGGGGATGTTTTTCTGTTGGGCTGCCGCACAATGTTTGCTTTATCTCATTTAACACTTGAGAAACTTTTTACACACACTCGTGCGTGTCTGTTGTCGCATTTGTTGTTTTAAGTGGGTGTGCGCCAAGTGATAGCCCCAACAACCCAAATGCCACCCAGCACACCCGCTCTGTCTGGCTGTCTGTCTGTCAGTCTGTCAGTCTGTCCGTCTGTCTGTCTGTCTGTATGCCTGGGCAGGTGCAGCTGCGTCCAGGCCTCGCATTTGCACATTAACTGTGTGAAAAATTATGATTGAGCTATAAAACAGTCAACTGCGCCTGGCTGCAAACGCACCTGAGACGTGGCCAGAAGAAGAAGAAGGGCAAGCAGGCTGAGCTACAAGTTTAGCTAAGGGCATATGTATGTGTAGGTTGTGTGTGTGTGTGGATAAAGTTTTTGGCAAGCACAGCGGGCAGGATGTGCCTAAAGGATGGCTTTAAGTAACTTAGCACAAGATACACAAACACACACTATACACACACTAACACACACACAGTAACACACAACAAAAGGGAAATTTGCACTTTGTCTTTGCTTCCGCTGACGCAGAACTTTAACAGCTGCTGCCGCTGGCAACTAATGAGCCTCGATTTGAGTCCCAAATGCATGCGAGAATTAAACCACAATGTTAACCAGAGCATGGCCAACATCCCAAGAGAGACACAATTAGGCAAACGACTGGCAGAATGGCTGGATGGGTGGATGGGTGGATGAGTGGGTGTGTTTGTGTTTGTGTGTGTGTGTGGGCGCGTCTCTCGTATGTATCAATATTAAATGCGCCAGGGGCAGCTGCAGGTCTGGCGGTTCGTTTCAATTGACTTGTTGGCCGTTAATAATAAATGTCGCCTATAAATCAATCATGCGACAAGCTGATAAATATCACACGGCAACAAATATAATACACGCTGCGAAAAAATCCACGAACAAATGTTGTCGAAACACAATTCAGAGTCAACTGTATTCAAATTCTAATTTCAATACTTAAACTGACAAATGTTAAGCTTAAATTGAGAATATTTTACGTTTAATTGAAGTAAATAATAATACATAATTCATAAACATAGATATAAACTGTAGAAATAAAAATATTTTGTATTTATGCAAAGACTATTTTTTTATATTATTTAAAATTTTAATCTTAAATGAATATTTTACGTTTAATTGAGGTGAATAATAATACATAATTCATAAACATAGATATAAATTGTAGAAATACAAATATTTTGTATTTATGCAAAGACTATTTTTTTTATATTACTTAAACTTTTTTAGCTTAAATGAAGTAAAATGTTGACTAAACAAGAAAATCTGATTTTAAGTAATTTATTATTGATCAAATTTTCAAAATACAAGAAATTTGTAATTTCAATAATTTTCAATAGACTCCGTAAATAATAGACTTCAAAACTGTTAACCATATTCCAAATAATCAAATGATATTTTTTGTTTAATCCAAACCTCTTTTATTTTTTTTCTGCATAAGAAATTAACAAGTTTGAATCAAACGCAAATACACTTCAAATATTAAAAATTCAATAGATTCTGACTGACTTTAGAAGGAGACTTTTTTTTCAAGTGTAACCATATACCGCTTATATCTTTATGGAATCCAGCGATTGCGGCAGTTCACAAATACGTTAAAGACAATAAGCGCCAAGCAATTTGTGTGCTGCTCTGGGAGCATTTACTGGCTTTTATGCTGGCTAAAGTTAAAGCTACCAGCTATTTATAGATACGTGGAGCCTCCAAGTTCCCTGGAGCCCCAAGCCCCAGCCCCCGAACAGTTGTAACCGATGCTATTTATAGACAATGAGCTGCGTGAAAGCTGAGCCGAGACCCTGGCAGAGAGACATTCGTATTCATATATATTTATATATATATTCTATATATAGATGCAGCTGTAGCTGCAAGTTGCGTGCAACATGCAGCGCGTTGCAACATGTTCAAGTGCAGCACAAGTTTCCGCACTTGCAATACGCATTTATAGAAAACTGTTGCTGAATTGGCAACATTTTCGCTTTTATTTTACATTTTATTTTGCTAGCAATTCAATTATTATGAAACCCGATGGAAATAGAAATGCAACATTTGCATTAAGTTACTCAAATTGTGGCATTTATATAAATAAATTATTTATTTGTAATGCATTTATTCGGCATCAGCTTTTTATTCATGTAAGCAACCGCACAAAGTGCATTTTGTAGCAGTAAATTTTTTCCAAGGAACAAAATTTATTGTTCAGTTCGAACAAAGCTTTTTTGTTTTTCTTTGGCAAGTTATTTTTAAATACCCTGTAAAACTATTGCTCAAGCCTGATAAACTTAGAGCTGCATTTAAATATTGAGAACTTATCAATTTTATACAGAAATTGCATTTTCTAATAATCGAAAAACTAATAAAATTAACAGAATTAAAATTAAGCATATATTTTAATTAGATTTTCTTTGGATATTATATATTTTTAATTGAAGTTTGATATATAACGTTCTAAAAATTATTCTTAATTCTTAAGTTTTTACTTTAAGCGTTCTCTTCATATTATGATACCCTGCAATTAGGCAGCTTAAGACAACCAATCAATTTGAACAAATTACCTTTTGAATGCTCCTCAACAATTGAATATCTCATTATAGTATTAAAATGCATTTATGCTCTAATGAAAACATCACACATCGTGCTCAAAACTGAATAAATCAAAATTGGCAAAATCGAATACATACACAAAGAAAATATTTTATTTCCACCCAAATCGCTCTCACAACACGTCACCTAACCAAAACTCACTTCAGCTCGTTTTCTACACAATATTTATGTAGCATACATTTGGGCTCATTGTTTTCAATTGCTTTCGTCGTTGTTGTTGTTGTTGTTGTTGTTGTTGTTGTTGTTGTTGTTGTTGTTGTTGTTGTTGTTGTTGTTGTTGTTGTTGTTGTTGTTGTTGTTATTGTTGCTGCCGCT
The DNA here is from genome assembly GCA_004143765.1 of Drosophila melanica. NCBI lineage: Eukaryota > Metazoa > Arthropoda > Insecta > Diptera > Drosophilidae > Drosophila > Drosophila melanica. Next base: position 24,566 of record SCDT01001657.1, read on the forward strand.
GCTCAGTGAAGCTAAGCAAAAAGGATACTTTTACACTTTCTGTGGCACTTTTCTCTGATTTAATTTTTAGTCGTAAGCCCCACGCAAACTTACAGCTGTCAACCTACTTAGATACGGCCCAGTGAATATGCTTTGCTTCTTTTGGCTATAACTGTTGAATTTTAATTGCTCAACGCTCTTTATGTCATGATTCGCTTTCGCCTTTGCCTACGCACTCCCATTCGCATTTATCGCTCAAAGTGCTCAACAACAACAAAAAAAGAAGAGTAGAGTAAAGAAACACACTTAACGCAACGAAGCATTGAGCATTTCAATTGTTTGACCTGCCCACCCCCCCTCAAAAAAAACATAACCCATTTCGTCGCCTGTTTTTTGCGCACAATTACGCAACAACAACAAACACAACAATAAAATATATATATACGCTGTTATACATTTATCGACTGGCAAATACTCTGTTACAAATTTGAAGCATTCTAAATTTTCCAAGCCATTATATTTTTGGTGCTGAGTTCCTTACAGTTCCCGATTTCAATGAGTTAAAAAGTAATCAACTGCGATTTTAATATATATCATATACATGTAAAGGTTATGTTTATAATAACCTATAGTTTATTGAATATTATATAGTGTGTAATGGTAATTATGTTTAAACTAAAGTCGCTAAGGAACAAGAGTTGAACGGCAGACTGCTTCTTTACGGCTTTACGGCTGAACGGCTTAACGGCTTAACTTCCTCGCTACAACTGCTGATCACGACTTCTGCTTGCGACTGTCCTCCGTGCTTACGCGACGACTTCTCTCTGACTACTGCCATTCTCTAACAGCATCGATAGTTCTGCTTACTATCGATGGCTACTCCGACCCGATACTAGCTTATCGCCGCCTGTCCACTCAACCCATCTTACATACATATATAGTTCTGATAACATTTCTAATCACATTTTTATGTACATGTCATGATTTTATATTAGAAAGGAATTGTTTAGCTACTTTTTATACCCCATTTAAGAGATTTCATCTTTACAGGGTATTAAAGAGAAGTAATGAAACGCAAACGTTTGCCGTAATCAGAAAGACGTAAAAAATTTCTACAAGCAGGTAACGAAAATATTTGAAATTGCTTCTTGCTTTTGCCATAACCTTTCACTTGGTTCCACTTCCCTTTGTGTGCGGCTGCACCCTGAACCCTGCCCTCGCCATCCCCTACCCCTACCCCATCCCCTCACCCTCACCCTCACCCTCGTTGAGCGTTTGCTTTGGCATTCCGTCTGCTCTAATGGCATAAATTTGGCAAAGCGTCGCTTCGCTTGTATTTTTAGGTCATTTTGCCCTCAGCTCTTAACGACAAAGTAGACGACAACGCGTCGTTCTTGACATTTTTTTTTTTTTATATTCTTCGTTTCTTTCTCTTTATTTAATTTTTTTTTTTTGTGGAATGCGGCACGTTGCTTGATAAGGTTAATTGCCCATTTCTCTGCTTGTTGGTAAATTTCTGCTTGTTATTCACGATTTTGTTAGCCTTTTTTTTCTTTTTTGTATGGGCACATATATCGAATTCTGATTTGATGCCCATTCAGTCAGCGGCCCCCACTTCGCATCAATGGCACATTTCTCGCATATTTGCAGCACTTTCACAGCAGGCGACAAGGACATGAACATGGACATGTGACACAGGTCAGCACTGCGGGAAAATACTAAGTATAACAAAGAAGAAGAAAGCAACAAAAAAAAAATATATATATATAAATGGGAAGAAGAAAATATGAAATACTTGTTGTCAGTGGCAGCACTATGTTGGGGATATATCCGTTACAATGTGTATTCAATTTCATCTCATTATGCGGCAGCTTATGGCTAAAACGCTTCCACATCTTGTTGATATAAATGTATATTTAATATGCAAGCATATAATGGACTATCTCATGAATACACTTAATTTAAGCTCTAAAATAGCTCACCAGATTACTAAAGAACTTCTGTTTGTGCTTTGGCATGTGGAAAGCTATTTGCCTGTAGCCTCCATGATAATTAAGTTTTCTTAATCATCAAGTCAAAAATTGTAGTTAATTTTCTCGTGTAGTATTCTTGTTATAGAATCAAGATAGAAGCTTTATATGGAATGCCTAAGATTCTTAGCAGCTTCTTCTGATTAAGTGATTAGTTCTTCAATTTGATAACTATTCATCTTCTTTTTACGTTACTTCACATTTTATCTTGTGTGTTATCGAAGTAATCCCAACGATCCTTTTAGGCTTTAGCCTTATATGTTTATTATATATTGTTTAATCTTAAATCTCTTTATAGTCCTTTATAATTCTAACTTCTTAGAAAATTGTAATTAAAATTTGACACCTACAATAATCACTCACTTTTCACACTTGGTGTCCTTTTTCCTGCTTTTAGCATATACTTTTTGGTTCTTTACAACACTTGAACATAGAAAAGCAACCAACTATTTGGTGGGCAACACCTAAAGGTAAAAGTTTTAACAGTCAAACTATTTCCAGAGATTTTCATTGTTGTTACAACTTGTATATGTGAGCTTGTGTATGTATTTGTATGTGTGTGTGTGTGTGTGTGTGGTTGTGGTTGTGTGTGTTTTTGTCGTTCCTGCAGCTGACCACAAAAACCACAACAAACAAATGCAATAAAAATAAATATAAAAATAATTATGAGTAGAAAAGTTTCCAACTAACGAAAAAACAACAAAAAACAGGCAAACAAAAACAATTACAAACGTCTTTTCTAGTTATTTCCCTACATATAGTTTCTTTTTTTTTTTTTTTGTTTTTGTTTATGATCTAAACTCAAATTAGTATATAGAACTTAGCAACAACAACAACAACAACAATAAAGCACACAAAGGACAAGAGGCGGTACCTGAAAGTGCTTCTAATGAAAATGCCCACGCGGCGACTTTGAAGTTGACCATTTAGAGGACCGCGCGGCAAAGCAGGTCGAGCAATGGAAACACACAAGTGGCCAAGAAACGGAAGCGAGACGAAAATTATGATAAGAACTTCACAAAAACTGGGAAACAGAAGAAGCAAAAGGAAAGAGAAAAAAAAAGGAATGTGGAGAGTTTGCGCTGGATTGAAGTGCGGCTTCTCATCGAGTGCTTGGCCGGACAGTCATTAAAATGGAACTCGCGCAAATTATGCAGTCCAAAAAAAAATATATATATATAAAAGAACAAAGACACAAAACCTGACAACAAAAAGGGTTGGGGAGGTAAGGGTGGCACCAAGGAGGGCAAAATATGTCGCCGATGTTAAGTGCTTCATTTAATTAACAAAGTTGACATAAAAGCGTGGTGCGCCATTGGGGAAAACCCACTTGCACCCTTTAGCTGTCCTTACCAAAACCGATCCTCACGTCGCCCCCCCTTTCCCTACCCACTCAGTAAGCAACAAAAAAAAGGTTTCAAGTTTTTTTTCTTATATGTTCGCCCCTTGTTTGCCTTGCTTTAATTGTTTGTGTGAGCCTTTCATTTTGTATACAGGTAGACAGACAACACGTGGCGTATACGTATTTCGATATTACTCATACGCCATGTGTCATCGGCAGAAGCAAAGTTACTCCTGTTACTTTGGTTAATTTGATTAGAAATTCGTATGTTATGACTGGCAATATTCGGGTTCTATAGAGCCTACTTGGCACCACTTTGTAGTTGGCACAATTTAATTACAAAATAACAGAATAGCACACGAGGGACAGATCAAAAGGTCACATATTGTGGTAGTACGCAGCTTAATTAATTGCCGGGCAACATCCCTCCCGCCACCTGCCCGCTGCGCTTTTTTTTTTTTTTTGTTTGCCGTATCTCATAGTTAGAATCTCTGACCAGCTGCACATTTCTCAGAAATGTTAGCGAAACTGCGAACGATATCTCAGGACAAAAAAAAATTGCACGCCATATGCGTAGTTTTGTTTATTATTATGTTTACTGCGCTATCAGAGTTCTTTCAGGCCTTCATAAACAGCGCCGATATTTGCTTTTCATCACTGGCACAAATATGCCGGCGAGATTTTTTGGCATTTTTATATTGTTGTTGAATCATAAAACACAACAATGGCACACAAAAAACAAAAGAAATAATATTGACATATGAACAAATATGCATATATCTAAAAGAACAATATGACTATTCAATTTGTTTTAATCTGCACGAAAATAAAGCCATAGCAAAATAAATATGGGTCGTTATTTTAAAGCGGCAAACAATTTTTGAACGTCTCGCACCCAAATTGCCAATTTAATTTATATCTGAATTAAATTTTTAGGTGAAACAGCAATAAAACAAATTTAGCTATTTCATTAAAGAAAAAACTTTGCATGATTTCTAAGCACTCTTAAAAAACTTAATTTTATGGAAAATTGCAACAAAACTTATGTTGTTGAATTTAAAAAATTAAACTGGTTTACGAAACAAATTTGGAAAACAAAGCGAGATTTGAATTTCCAACCGAAACAAGGGCAACTTTTTTGTATTTAGTTTAAGAATATGATCCTTATAAAATTTTAGTGCAATTGGTACAAAAAATGCTCAATTAAAACAAAATTTTTGGGTTGTTGAATGTAAAAAAAAAAACTGATTTACGAAACACATCGGAAAACAAAGCGAAGTTTGAGCTTTGAACCGAAAGTTTTTTTTGTATTGAGTTTAAGACAAAAATCCATTTGAAATTTTGGGACAGTTGGTGTAAAAAATTCTAAATTATATGTTTGGCAATCTTATTAAATTGAATTGTCATGATATATGTGTTTAACTATATATGCTTTAAAATATATGTTAACTAAAAACTTTGCTATGTTACGATCGGGGTAGGTTTAGGTGGACGACCGTGGTTGTGTATAAATTAGCAGAGTAGATGGCCGAAAAAGCCATTATTAACTTTTTGGATAGCCTGTTAGCGTAAGCCATTAGGATGCGATTTTCATTCATAAACTGGCTTGATCGAAGGCATTTTTAAATTCCTTTGCTATTTGAGGGTGCAGTCTGTCTATAGATTTGAATATATACCCTAAATACCTTAAAAAAAATTTATGTTTTTGGTGTTAAAAAAAAATACAGCACCTGCCTCAACTTAAATTATTGCCTTGATCAACTATTCAGACCAAGCTCATTAAAATACATGATAAATTATTCAAGCTTTTCAGTCTATAATTGAGGCTAATTAAGCCTTTTAAATAATTTATTATAAATGCGTATAATAATTAAATAACAATAAAACCGTTTGAATAGTATAGTGTTTAATTGGTCAGAAAGGGCATAATAAATAAAACAATTGTCATTGCACAATCGTAATTATTATGGCTAAGCACTCACCTGTCAATGTAGCAATCGTTTTTGCTAGCAGCTCGGGTTATTTTTTTGTGCTCTGCAGAAATTAACATATGGAATTTAAATTAGTTTTTTCATAAATTGTATGCAAATGTCGAGACGCTTTTTTTTTTGCAGCCGTTTTTTTTTTAAGTAAATTCCTTGTTATAATATTTATTTAAGCATAATCATTTTTTGTGTGCACTTTTTGGACTTCCGTTTTTGTGAGTGGAAGCAAAAAAAAGAAAAAAAAAAACAAAAAAAAACACACATTTAAAGCCATTTTTAATGTGGCATGACCAAGCGATCGTAAAAACAATGGTTATAGTGCTTCTAGAGGAAGTGTGTATGGGTGTCGTCTGATGTGTGTGCAACAGTTGCCATTGCTGGCAAATGGCCTTTTTTATGGTCCGGACAATAAAAGAAAAAATTAAATTTCAGACCGCGCAACAGTTTGCAATTATGTGCAAATGCACATGGCCCATGGAAGCCAGATATCCGAATTTACCCAGTTAACCTGGCTCTCATCGCACAGCACTCAGCTCTTGGCCAATTTGCGTTTAATTGTTTTGCTGATGTTGCTGCTGGCGAGAGAATTCAATAACATTTATTTTTCAATTTTAGTTTCATTTTTTGGCCATTGTATTCGTTTCACTTGTTCGCGCACTTTCAACGCGCTGCCTTTCAAATGTGCACTCAATGGCCATTCATTTAGTCACTTTATACACAACTTGGGGCTTGGTCCCAGCTGCTTACACTGTAAAATATTTGTGCGGCGCTGTTGATTCAAATAGTACAACTGCTGCTGCTACTGCTGCTGCTGGTTCTTCTTTTACTGCTTCTGGTGGTGGTGCTGCTGTTGCTGCTGCTGCTGCTGCTGGTACAACTAGTGCAACCTTCTGCGACGCCAGCCAACTGCGAACTGAACTGCTCCAGTTTCGTATTTCACCTTATAAAGTGCGAGGCGCTGTCGCTGTTGCTGCTGTCGCTGCTGTCGCTGTCGCTGCTGCTGCTCCCGTGTTATCCTTATAGGCGAGTCCCGACTGGCTGCCTGTTGTCTGCATTCCAGCTTGATAAGAACCTGCTTTGGTGTGCGTGTCGGAGAGCGCAACAGACTGCCAATGAGAGCGACTGTGCGAATGTGTGTGAGAGAGCGCGAGCGGAGCTATTGGAAAAACGGAGCGCATTGGCGATGTTTCTCTCTCTTGGGCAAAAAATTTGAGTTTGGCTGTTAGACAGAAAGATTTGAATGAAACAATTTATCAAACGTTTGATTAAAAAATTAATTTTTTAGAAATATAAATAATTATTTGTTTAACAATTGTAATTTATTTTTAAAAGAGAAATATAACGGCTGAGCTGCAAACTTAAATTGAAATCTGGCGAGAGCATTTGAATGTAAGACAGGATCTTAGACTGTGCTAACTGAATGAAGTTGATATTAGTTTTACTAGCGCTGCNTTATTCTTTTGTTTATTTTTATTATTTGTTTATATTTATTTATTTTTTTTTTAAGTAAATTCTTTATTTGGTGTATAATTTGTACAAGCTGCAATTTGCTTTGAACTTAACTTTTTTCTTTGTTTGTTTAATGATTATTTTGATTTTATTAGGAATCAAAACTTTTTATTTAGTGTTAATTTCCTAATTAATGAATTTTTTATTTAACTAAATTTTTAAAATAATTCCTATTTTGTTCATTGCATTTTTAATATTCTTCGCAGCATTTATTTAAAAAATATATATACATATATATTTTTCCAATATCAAAAGGTCAGCAATTAATTGTATATTTTCTTATTTTTAATTTCGCGTAGACACTCAATGTTTGCACTTTTCATAATTTTCTAGCTCATTAAGCATACGCTTATATATTCATTTAATCTTTGACTTCACATTTTCTCCACCTATTTTGCAACACTGTTACATTTATCTAACTCTCCCGCTCGCACACTCTCCCTCCCACACACAGACGCACACTTCATTTGTCATGCTACGCAGTTATAAATTTCGGGTATGAGCTTTCATGAATGAACACCCTCCTGTTGCATTTGTTTTTATTGTAAAAAGTAGGTGAGCATCTAGACTAACTATCCCATATCACTCTCTCGCTCTTTCGCTCACACCCACACCGCACGTCTGGCCCTGAAGTTCAAGATGAAGGTTATGCAGCAACAGCCAAGCACAACAAAAAAAAAAACACCCAAAGTAAAGTTGCACACAATAAATGAGAGCGCAAGCTTTTGCCTCTCACGCGCTGAAGCTATGTTATTTGTGCGCTCTCATTTTCTATTTTTTATTTACTTTTTTTTTTGGGTTTTCCCGCTCTTACGCACGCCAAAAACATCGCGGACTGCTAACATGTTGCTGTCCGTTTGCGACATTTTTGCTTCGTTTTGTTTTGTTTGTGATTTGTTTTACAGTTTTGTGTCTGTTGAGCTCCCCAACAAGCAACGGCGCTTAGCGTGCAGCCAGCATCTACGACGCTCACCTGCTAAGCAACCCCCTTACCGTTACTTCACTTCATTTTTGTTGTTGTTCTTTGTTGTTGTTGTTGTTGTTGTTTTGTTCATTGTAACTTTAGATATTTCTTTGGCCACGCACAACTCCTGCCATTTGTTGTGCCCGCCTTGTGACCCAATTCGGTGCCCTCACGTACGCGGCGCTCAGCAGCTGGTAGCAGGCATCCGAAACTGTCGGCAGCGCAGGATGCTGGCCTGGCCTGGCCTGGGCTGGGCTGGGCTGGGACAGTGGCGGTGGCACGCTTGGCATTAAAGGCATTTGGTTTGCCCACAGATTTTGCAGTCATTCCTTGCGCTTGATTGGCTTTGTGCGTTCTTCATTCTTGTTTTGTGTTATTTCTTTTTTTTTTTTGCGCTATCACATTTTGAGCGTGTAACAGCAACAACAACCATCAGAAAAGCAGCCGCATAGGCAGTGCCAGGGGGGAGAGTGACAGGGGCGGGTTCTTACATATTTGCATAGTGCATGCGGGCGTGCTACGTGGCGTATGCTTGATGCTCGCTTGCTGCCAATTACTTGTCAACATGTCGCGCTCCAGCAGCCAACCAACTAACTGTGATTGATTGTGTGTACGTGCAATGGTGTGTGTGTGTGTGTGTCTGTGTGTGTGAGTGCGTATTTGTATAGTTGTTACTCTGCAGCTGGCTGGGCATCTAGCTGCCAAAACTGCAGCTTGACTGTCAAGCAACTGAAACTAAATAACTGAGTGCACTCGAGCGGAGAGTGCCAGCCTAGTCGATACCCTGTACACCTATTAAAGATGTAAAAGAAAAGAAACAACAAATGCACAGGATTTCTTTCCTTAAACTAAAACTTTGTTTTAAATAATTTTTGTGTTGAAAACATTTTAATGTGCTTCTTTAAAAAAAACTGCTATTTACTGTAAAGCTGCAGCTATAGTAAATATAAAAAATTAAATGTTTTATTTCCTTTAAGTTTACAGATATAATCCTATATACCCGTTTTATATCCAAATTTTTAAAGGCGCATATCTACCATAAATATAAAATATACCTCTGGAAATGCAATAGCTTTTTTTTGAGCAACGCTGAAAAATTAAATTTTTTATGTACGTTCACAGATGCAATCCTATATATACATATGTATGTATATGCCAGCAGATATGCAATATACCCTTTTTTTCAAGCCGATTCTTCAGTAAATACAGGACATTAAAGCAATGGCTATCATGTTGTTATTATCCTTTGTTGTTGTTGTTGTTGTTTTGCGTGACAGTTCAAAGGACATCTGTACTTGAAATTGAACCGCTTTAACGCAGGCGACAACAAAAATTGCTCCTGCGAAGCCTAACTAGTATGCCCAACAACGCGCCGCGTACTGTGAAAATGATAAAAGTTTTTTGGGTAGCTGTGCGCTATCTTTTCTTAATTTGAGTTGGCCCAGTTAGCAAGTTGGCCCTTAGTCAATGATGTGAACTTTAGAACTTTGATTGGCTCACACAAACACAAACACAAACCGATATTCATACATATAATTTATATTTGCACTCTGAGAAAAGGACAGCTAGAAAATTTAAGTCTAATCGGGGTAAAATTCAAAAAATTTGATATTGTAAATTCTAAGAACAGTTTGATTTGGAATATTCTTAATTTAAAATGACTTAAAAAAGTACAAACATTTACACCAGAAATGAATCAGAATTTCTGCGAGTGCAGCAAGGATTTGAGTTGAGTTTAGTGAGGTTTTAGCCTGGCCCAAAGCCTGTTGCAGTTCAGATGCTAGCCTCATTAAAAGCATAATCCAGCAGCAGCAGCAGCAGCAGCAGTAACTTAATTTGTGCCCGGGTTGAAATGACAGAAGACAGCCGGGCAACCTCTGGGCAAGAACAACAACAACAACTACCCCTGGCAGAGTCCACCTTTAAGTGCATTTTCTGCTACAGCTGCAGCCTGAAAGAGCCCCACTTAAGCTGATAAGCCCCCGAGCCGGCTTAGACAAATGCAAAATGCTAAATGCAAAATGCTAAATGCAAAATAGCTACGCCTGACTGTCGGCTATTTATAAGGCAATGACAACGACAACAGCAATTGTGAGCCAAACAAATCACAGTTACTAATTATGCTTTCGTTTCGGCCAGGTTTACGCAATCTAATCAGATCTGGGACTGGGACAGGCCCGGCAAGCTGCGAGTAAAAACCAGAGCCAAATGGCAATGTTACAAAGACACGCAACGCAAAAGGAAAACATTCCAAATTAAAAAAAAAAAAAACAGAAAAAACAGACAAAGTACAATATGAAACTCGATTTGTTGTTAGTATTGTGGCTATGGCCATTATCGCAGCACAGCTCGAAACACATACATAAATAAACCAGGTCAAAGTTTAAACGGTTTTTCACTGTTCAGCGATGCGCGCGTGAAATTTTGAGGTAGAATAAAAAAAACGAAAAAAAATTGAAGGGAAAAAAAGCAGAAGCACTTGCGATTATTTAGAGAATTCCCTAGTTAATAGCACTGAAATAAAAGTGCAAAAGTTTAAAAGTTTAAAGCGCTTCTATTTACCCAACTAACTTTGAGTGCAACGAAAAAAACAAGAAACGAGTATAAATTTCATGAAAAATAAATTAAAGTACACATAAAAGTTTGTTAAAATAAATGAAAATTTTCATAAATTATTACTCAGATATTTTTCAACAATACATTTCTCCACAAAACTCTTTTCGACTTAGCCTACAAAGTTCCTTTCAATTTCCATAAAAAAAAAAAAAAAATACTTTGCTACATTTTTCAAAAGCTATTTCTCAGTTTTTTTTAAATTTCCTTCTAAGCAGTGAGTTTTCCTAATTATTTTCAAAATATTCTACTAAAGTTCTTTGAATTTATCACTTTTAATAAAAAGGACTTTAATATTTATTTTAGTTTATCGTTGCACTCCATTCGTAAAATTGACTTAAGGGATTTCTTGTCGTAAAAATGCAACAATTACAAAATAAACTGACTGGGGATAATATTTGAAAGAAATTCAGAAACCTATCAAAATTCTGGCAAAAGTATGCCCTTTTTTTAAGGTACTGCATTCATTTCATACTTTATCAGATCAAAAATTCGCTCACGCTTGCAGCTCTAATTGGGCAATAAGTAAAAGCAAAAGCAAAAAAAAGTGTAGCATATTTTAGTGCGCTGACTTTTAATGTGTGTGCCACACGTTGCGACAGTTTTAGCAGCGCGCGATAAAGCGACTCGATAGCAGGGCGAAAAAACCACGCCCCAAATTGAGGCCGGTGAAATAACTTTAATACGTTGCTGCTGCTGCTGCTGCTGCTGATGTCGTCGTTGTTGTTGTTGTTGTTGTTGTTTCTGTCGCTTATTTGTCTACTGTTACTTTTGGTCGGGCTGGTTTCAAGGGTGCGACCGCATTTGCACCTGAGGTCGGTCACGAAGACGTCGCCTTGAGTTACGTTTCTAGTGGTTGCCGTTGTCTGTGGCGCAGTTTAATTAAAGTTTAGTTTACTTGAAATTTCGCTGCTCATATTATTGCTTTATTTACTGAACCGTTGCCAGGCCCTCGTCCTGCCCGTCTGACCATCCATCTACCATCCACTGTCAGTCACCAGAATGGGAATTGAGTAATTTATTTAACTTCTAAGCTCTGCTGCAAATTGTGTACACGTGCTGTATGCGTGCCATTCTCATTCATTCGCTCGATTTGTGCAACGCCCGCAATTTTCAATTGTGTCATCTACCCTTTGTATATACCGTATTTATTTTTCATTAATTTGCAGACGAAAATCAAAAACCTTTTTTCCAATTTATTTTTTTGATGCCATTTCTATTGCTTTGTCTGCCAAGTTTTGTCACGTAAATCAATTAAGCAACGGTTCAGGCTAACTTATTGGATAACATAAAAAAGTCTCGAACAGGTTCCAGACGAACCGACAAAAAAACAGGATGTTTCCAGTCGGCAGTGCTCGAGTGATACCCTGCATTGGTTCTATTAAAGTTAGTTTTGAAAGTAAGTTGAAAAAATCGAAAATCGAGCATAAGTTGAATTCATGAAAATCGCATAGAGGGGCGAAGAAGTTGCTTACGCTCTTCTGTTCTTCTTTTGATCTATTTCTCTCCATTATCTTTTTTGCCTCTCTTTTACTCTCTCACTGATTTTTCTTCCCTCGTTCTTACTCTACTTATCTTATAATCATATGCATTTTCTCTCTTCCTCTGTCTCTTTCTTTCGCTCACTCTTTCTCACTTACACATTTCGTCGTTCTACTCTTGATTTTACACATTTTCAATGGATTACAGGGTATCACGAAAAAAAAAAGAGGAGAATAATCAGAAAGGTGTGAAATTCGCAGCCGTCGGGACATTAAAGAGGGCTCGTTTCAGGTGCCAAACGCAGACAAATAATGGGCATTACGCCAAAAAGTTGGCGAAAGCCAATAGATATGACATAAGTTGGAACAACATAAATATTAGAAAGCGAAGACTTTTAAACTTGAATAAGGCATAGATATATTGTATACATATTGCCACACCCACAAAGCAGTTCCATTTCGATTGACCTTCAAGGCTGCAGCAAATAAAATTGTATTTGGCCTTTATCTAGTTGAGACGTAGCGCGCCCACGCTGCCCGCCATTTTCCGTTTTCCAATTTGCAACGCCGTCTGATTGGGCCCGCTTGCGTGCGAGCTGTTGACCCGTCCGTTTGGCCACACTGGGGCCAAACCGATGATCGATGCGTTGGCGTTGGCAGCCAGAAATTATGGCCAGTGATAGGAGCACACGCGAGTCCATTTTGTCAACCAGTTTATGCCATTTGCATGGCAATTGGTAATTTTCATTTAAATTTATTGACTAATTGCATTTGCGCCAACTAATGGAGACCGCTCAAATGCCAAATAAAATGGCAAATTTATCACGCCGCCATCGGGACGCATGAGTAATATTTAAATCAATGTCGCAACGCGGCTAAAGTTCGTGTAAACCTAATTTGCAAAAAGGGTCAACGTGCTAAACAGGCAAGTAGAAACGCTTGGATCAGGAGTAGCCGACTTAAAAATGCCCTAACTTTGTATTTGGTAACTATCATAAATTTGCATTTGATTTTAATAAGGAAAGGATTTTTCTTTATGGCTTGAATTGATTTTAACAGCAGCGATTTATACCAATTTTACTCCTATGTTTTTGTCGCGATATTTCTATATAAATCGTTTCTTATAAATATGCGACCTTTCTACATAATGTCCCATGCCAGTTTGGCGACCTGTAGAATTTAAAAAGCTGTACACTAATACACTTACAAGTTATTCGACAAATTTTGTCTGTAGTCTTTGTCTGTAGTCTTACTAAGCAAATGTAGACCGCTCCATGCGATTCTCATGAATTCAAGTAATGCCTTGCAGTTTTTGGTGTTTTCAGTTATAAAAAAATTTATATTTGTAAGTTGTGTTTTTTTTAATAGGTAAGTGAATCTTATTTAGTCTCTATCAGTCTCTCTTTCTTTCTCTCTCTGTCTCTATTTGTCAGTCTCTCTCTGTCTCTCTCTCTCTATCAGACTCTCTTTCTCTTTCTCTCTCAGACTCTCTCTCTCTCAGACTCTCTCCCTCTCCTGCTCTCTCTCTTTCTCTCTCGCTCTCTCTCTCTCTCTCTCTCTCTCGCTCTCTCTCTCGCTCTCTCTCTCGCTCTCTCTCTCGCTCTTTCTCTCCCTCTCTCTCTCGCTCTCGCTCTCTCTTTCATTCGCTCTCTCTTGCTCTCTCTTTCATCCGCTCTCTCTCGCTCTCTCACTCTCTCTCTCTCTCCCTCTCTCTCAGAAACTCCAGTCTCCCTTTCTCTCTCTCTCTCGCTCTCTCTCTCGCTCTTTCTCTCTCTCTCTCTCTCTCTCTCTCTCTCTCTCTCTCTCTCTCTCTCTCTCTCTCTCTCTCTCTCTCT
>SCDT01001657.1:38368-50630 GCA_004143765.1 Drosophila melanica
CTCTCTCTCTCTCTCTCTCTCTCTCTCTCTCTCTCTCTCTCTCTCTCTCTCTCTCTCTCTCTCTCTCTCTCTCAGAATCTCTCAGTCTCACTTTCTCTCTCTCTCTCCCTATCTCTATCTTTGAGTCTGTCTCTCTATCTCTTTCTCCTTCGCTCTCTCTCGCTTTCTCTCTTTATCGATTTTTATCAATAATACTGAACGGGATAAAATATCCAAACAAAATGATAAATTTGAGTCCAAGATCAGCTTTCCAGCTTTAATTATTTTTGATCATTATTTGCGTTCATACAGACAGACGGACATGGCTTAATTAAGTCAGACCATCGTCCTGATCAAGCAAATATAGACTTTACGGAGTCGCAGTTGCTTTCTTTTGCTAGTTACATACATTTGAATAAAGACAATTTACCCTTTTTACCCATTTTCAATGGGTATAAGAAGAAAAGCAGCAGTTGCAGGTGGCAAGGTGCGTGCTGGTGACCTTTCTATGTGTCAAAGTTGCATCTGACAGCTGCCAAGAAATAAGTTTTCAATTAGTTTCAGTCAAAAGTTCTTCTCATAATTATTTAGCGGCGAAAAAGCAAAAGTGCCCATACAAATTATATGCTTGCAATTCATATATTTTGCGCAGTGCGAGCACTTTCATAAACTTGTTTGTTGCCCATTATATTGGCCAAAGTTGCGGCCAGCTAATTAGTTGGCAGACAAAGGCGTCAGGTGGAAGTTAGTTGGAAGGGAAAGAAATACTTTTAGAGCGAAGCCTGAGTAGCTGTTGCTTGCTCCAAGGATATCCTGTCTATTCTGTTTGCCTTTCAATGCAGCATACACAACGCACATAATTGAGATACACTCTGTGTGTGTATCTTGCATAATTTGAAGCGCTCGCAACAAAAGCAAACACGGAAACAACTTGTTGCAACCAAAGCAACAACAAGCAAGCAGAGCTGTGTGTATCAGTGTGTGTGTGTGTGTGTATGTGTGTGTGTGTGTGTGTGTGTGTGTGTGTTTGCGTCTGTTTGCTACAACAAGAAAACAATGTCAAAACACAGGTGTTAAGAGCGAGGCGCTCAGCACAAGTTATAAATAATTTATATTGTTTGCAGAGCAGGTGTAAAAAATTCATTCCACCTCCGACTTGTGTTAAGATTTGTGCTTAAAAAAAATCATTGGAACAACAAATTGAGCAACAACAATAAACAACCAAAAATACTTGATATTAAATTTAAAGTTAATATTAATAATATACTTTAATGCACATATATTTAATAATAATATCAATTCTAGCTTTTAACTTAAGCCAGATTGGTATAATTGGTATTGAAAAAATCAATTGAAAGCTGACAATTTACAAATCTTTACACATAAATATGAGCGCAATCGAATAAAAAGCCAAAATATATGTTTACCATAGCGCACATTTTTATTGGTTCAGAATATGTATATAAAATAAAAAACCAATCGATCAATCTTCTTTTGGACCCATTCATTGACCCACGCACTGGAAAAGCCAGCAGCAAATCGAAATTTAATTAAATTTGTTTAATTGCTTGTGCATTTTGCAAATAACAAGTCGTTTATTATTACTTGCATAAAGGACCCGCAGGAGTGCTTTTATCGTTGAACAACAAAGGCCATAAGCACTTTTACATATTGTAAATAAAACAAAGC
Source organism: Drosophila melanica (assembly GCA_004143765.1). NCBI lineage: Eukaryota > Metazoa > Arthropoda > Insecta > Diptera > Drosophilidae > Drosophila > Drosophila melanica. The sequence continues at coordinate 40,037 of SCDT01001657.1, forward strand.
ATCGAATTGAAACATGTACAAAAACATACGTGTAACTGGCACACAATAAAACAATGCCAAACAAAACAAACAAATGGAAACGCCGGATGCCAATGAGAGTGAGTTGAATGCGAATGCCATGCCCAATGGGATGGGTTACGCTTTTTTTTTATATATATATATATATTTTGTGTTTTCGGGGCGCAAGGGGCGTGGCTGTGATAATTGAAATGCCGTTACGCGCAGCTAGTGCCGCTGATGTTTCCGCTAAGCACATGCAATCAGACATAGGCACGGCCAACACCACCCAACCGGACGGGCGCCCGGAGAGGCAGGCACCAGCCCCGATCTGATCCTAAAACAAATCAAACTCAAGGACAGCGCCCGCCACAATTTAAAACAATGTAACAAAGGGAGAAACAACAACAATTAGAGCATTCAGGAGTTAATAGTGCCTGTCGGCAAGATACCCTGTGGCCAAGATATTTATAAAATTCATAAAAATGTCAAAGTGATTTTAATGAAATTTTTAAGATGTAAAATGTGTCAAATTTATAAATAAAATTAATTTTAATATAATTTGTATTTGAGGATGATACATACATATACCAAATAAGAACTAACAGTCTTTATTTGGTATCATTGCCTTTCATAAAACACCTGATCTTAAAATCGAGTTAAGTTTATAACAAAAATAATAAGAGAGAGTGGGCGTCTATGATATGATATACCTTGTATCCGTTATAAGAACGTCACATAAATGTTTCTTTTTTATCTGCAAGCAACGGACTTTACTAAGCGGCTGTGCTTCCTCTTCCCTCAGCCGATACTATGGAATTAAGTAAATAATTTTCATGACATGCGCGTAATATAAAAAAAAAAAGTAATAATAACAACAGATAGACAGATCGATTAAACATGTCGATGTGATCAGAAATGTATGTATTTTTATGAAATTGAATTTGCCCCATTCCAACTGTTACGTACCATACACCCCCCACTGTCAGTGGGCACGCGGTATAACAGCCATAGGAAGAAGAAGAAGAACAATAACAACAATGTGCAATGCAATGCCTTTTTCATTTAACAATTTCGCAAACAGCTGCCAATGGTTTTCCCGGCCACCGTTGTTGCCATGACGTCCTGTGGCAGCGATAAGCCTTTGCCTTTTGTTTAAAACCAGGACGTTAGAAATTGACGCCGCCCCACGCAGCGCCCCCCCATTTTAATGGACAGCCATTAGACGCAATTCTAACTTTAACGCGCACGCCATTAAAGCAACAACAACAACAACAAAAGCGCAGTTACTTACGTGATGTGCATGCTGGGTATTAGCGCGTATATGCCCTTAGTGCTTACAAATGCACTGGCACAATTAAAAATCATTAAATTGAACAAAAGTGAACATCACATTGCACAAAACAAAAAAAAAACACTGCACTTTAAAGATGGCTGCATTCTAACTAGATCTGCAAGCGAGTGGGCAGCTGCAGCTTGCACAAGGTTGCCACTTCAGCGAACCAATTTGTACCAGCTAATTGAAGTGAGTGTACAAAATTCAAGTGCAAATGTACCATTGTTATAAAACGTATGAATATGTCTTTAAATGGTAAATTTTCAGAACAATTTAATTTTAAAATAATAATTGTTAATTTTTTTTATTATAAGCCCTCAAATACCTTACGGTTTTAAGCAAGGAAGATGATGTAAGCCTTTATAAAATTACATTGACTATCCTTATGTTGTTTAAAATACCTAAACTTTAGCAAATATATGTTTTTATTATTTTTATTATAGTTGCTGTTACTGGTAATTAGTACTTATTTTAATAAGATACGTTGTTTTTGTTTTTTGGTCGTTGATCGCATTTTTGCTTCAGTAAAAATAAATATTAGCGCAAATAAAATGTACCATTTTGCTTAGTAAAGATCCCGTGTACCATTGCACAAATAAAGTACATATTTTGCTAGAGCTACCACAGCCTTGCGCAACTATCTACAGCAAGTGTTGAATGATTACAGTTACTTAAAGTGCTTACTTAAGTGCTGAATAAGTTATTTGCGGTTTTTCGCAATGCAACGCTTTTTGAAGGTATTTGGTGAAAAGTTATGCAATGTTATGGAGTGTATGCGCTGCTTTTAAATAAATAAAACCATACGCCGTGTTCTATGCCAAAAACTAGAAACAGATTAGGGCCATTGAAACGGCTGTGCGAGATGCGGATTACAGCACGGATTACCAATTAACCACTGATCGATAATTGCCTCGGGCGTATGCTAGGATATGATTGGGGATAACTGATTGGTGGCGGGGAATTTCAAACAAAGCACCAATCGGAGAGAGCATATTATGAGTTATGAGCATGAGTCAAATATTTGCCCAACGTCCTATTTTTAAATTATAGCACACGCATAACGCATCGTAGCATTGAAAACATCGCTGCCAAAAAGTGGGAAACTTGGCTAAAATAGTGCTGGGTAATGGCAGTGAAGTCCATTTGTAACAGCTGCTTTTGTTCACCACTAACAAACATCTATGTTGCTCACACACTTGTTGCTGCTTATACAGTTGTACGTCGTAGTTCAATTTAAAGAATAAGTTCAGCTCAAAGTTTATTGTTATTTAATTCATCGTTCTTATTATACCCCATTAAACTATATATTTATCAATTAAAGCACATACGAATGATCATTGTGGTCAAATCACACTAACCAAAAATTGTGTAATAATTTTATTTACTCTTAACCACCTGTAGCCTTTTACTAGTTGCTAGTTCATTCGAACTATATCTGAACAAATCGATGCACCTCTAGTCGCTGGTTCTGGAATTCATTTTCATTTGCAATGCAAAGATTTTTGCGTATTTTTGGTAAACAAAAATGCAAAATAATTGGCATGATACACGTGGATGCGCTGCCAGGTGAGCCGCAACGCATGCAGCATAAACAAACGCAATTGGCAATGATTTTAACATAAAACAAAATAACAACAACTCAAGGCACGCCGCGCTATGCCGGCAACTGGCAGGAGATCATTCAGAAGGCCAAATACGAAGCGGAGCTCTACAAGAAATACCAGCTGGTAGGTGCAGAATAACATGAAGTACAATTAAACTTGTCTGCTCCGATTCCGACTTACCCGCAGGACGCTGTGCTCATCGAGAACATGCATGATATACCCTATGTGCAGGATCGCCACTTGAGCGCCGAAATTGTGGCCTGCATGACCCGGGTGTCCCAAGCTGTGCGAAGCATTCTACCCAAACAAGTACCCTGTGGCGTGCAGGTTCTTGCTTGCGGCAACAAGCAGGCGCTGGCCATAGCCAAGGCCGCCGAGCTGCAGTTCATACGCGCCGAGGGCTTCGTCTTCGGTCATGTGGCCGATGAGGGCTACACGGATGCGTGTGCCGGCGAGCTGCTGCGCTATCGCAAGCACATCGACGCCGAGGAGGTGCTAATCTTTACGGATCTCAAGAAGAAGCACAGCTCGCATGCAATAACAGCGGACGTTGGCCTGCTGGAGACGGCGCACGCAGCGGAATTCTTTCTCACCGACGGCATCATTGTCACTGGCACCGCAACGGGTCAGGCGGCGAGTGCGGAGGATGTGCAGCAGCTGGCCGGCAAGCTGAGGGTGCCATTAATCATAGGCTCCGGCGTGACCAAGCAAAACATCAGTCAATTCTACAATGAGGCGCAAGCGGTCATCATTGGCTCACACTTCAAGGAGCAGGGCGATTGGGCGCTGGAGATCAGCGAGAAAGCCGTGGAGAGCTTTATGCGGGAACTCTGCGCACTGCGCGAGGTTGTCCAATAAGCCGGACTAATTGTATATTATTGTAAATGCTTTTATTGTGTATATAAATGGGCTGAAAATGTGATATGAAATGTGCCGTGTTCAAATCCTAGAAGAGATTGGCAAAAAAATCATAAATACGTTCGCGCAGCGAGGCGGCTTTTGTGGCGCCCGCATCGCTGCTGTTTGGGAACACGAACGCTTTCTGCTCGCAGGCATCGAGCGTATCGTCAAATTTGACGCGCTTCTTTTGCGGCGGCGAGCACACAACGTCCTCGTGGCTGGATTTTAGCGTCTGGGCGGGCGTCGTCCACCCGCCACTGCCGCTCTTCTGGCTGCCGCCACTGGAGCGCAAGGGAAAGAGGACATCGCGAAAGTTGCCATCACCCAGTTCGGCATCGAAGAGATCCTCACGCTTGATGGCCGTGGGTATGGTGTTGTCCACGTTGTGCGCCCGAAAATACGACTTGGAATCGGAGTAGCGACTGGCAAAGCCATAGCTGGGATCAGCATCACTGGGCGTATTGTTCGGCTGGCTGCGCTTAAGGATGCTGCGCACATTGGTGCCCTTGTCCCCGGTGGCGATCATTTTATACAGCTTGGAAATGCGATTCTCCTTGCTGGCGGACGCCGTCTCCACCGGACGACGCAGCTGCACTGTGGGCGGCGGCGGCGGCGGCGCTGGACGCTTAACAACCGTTGACGATGGCTTGCTTGGATTCTGTGTGGCGCTGGGAAACTTGCGCTTGCGCGGAAAGCAAATGTTGCTGGCCGATTCATCCGCCTCGTCCTCGGAGTCTGTGGTGCGATTCTTGTTGCGAAAAACGGTCTCATAATCCTGCAAATAGACCAACACGGTTAGCAGCGACTGCATCAGCTTGAGGATTAGCTACTCACGCATTTGCGCTTGTTGGGACTCAGTACATAATCGGCGCCAAATTTCTTCATGTCCTTTTTACGTATCGGGGTCCGTTTGCTGGAGTCCTTGCGCAACGTTTTGCGGCACTGGACGTGCATATCGATGGCGTCCCGTATGAAGCCCACCCAGGTGCGCGACACCTGCAAATCATCGCTGCCAAAGATGATGCCATCGCTCTGGCAAGTCAGCTTAAAATGTCCTGGCAGCATCTCATAAACTTTGCACTTCTTGAGCGGAAAAATGCAGCAGCATTCGAGGGAGTTCTCCACCTGTGTATTGGACGGACGCTCCCTGATCACCTTGCAGTACATAAAGATGTCCGACATGAGCACACAATAGCGCTTGATCTGCTGACCCCTGTGCGTGATCTTGTGCAGCATTCCCTCCTTGATGACGCGCCGCGAGGGCTTCACAATGTTCGGTGTGCGATTCACCAGCGAGTTTTGCAGATGTATCAAATACTGGGTAATTTCCTGCTCCTCCACGCACGAGTTGATGTGCGAGGCAGTCGCCTCAATCTCCTTGACGGACTCTGTTGAAGAAACTGGCGGTAGAAATCGCTTATTGGGAACCGAGAATTCGAGAACTCACCCTTTAGGAGCTTGTAGTCCGCATCCGCGGGACTTGTGTAGAGCAGCACCTGCTCCAGCAGCAGCTTGTAGCGTGGCACACGCTGTATGGGCACAATCATTAGAGCATTTAGCTTGCGTTGCACCTCCGGTCGGCTCTCGGTCTCCTCCAGAAATTTGCGAAAAACCGGATTCTTGCTAATCAAATCCTGCAGTATAAACAAGGCGCCGCGATAGTCAAACGCGTACACCGAGTACAGCTTGAAGAAGGGTGCCATCTTGAGGAAGGCGTGCGCCACATTTTCCATGTTGGCCTCCAATTCGCGCAGGAATTCCCCGTTCAAATTGTGTATCATCTCGATCTGGCCAAAGAGCGCCGTATGATTGGCGGCGTCAATGATGGCCTGCTCCTTGAGTGGCCGCACAAAGTAACCCATGAGCAGCTCCAGCTGCTCCAAGTAGGACTTCTCCGACGTGATGATCTCCTGCACGGCCTGCAGGCGGAATCCCATCCGTTTGCCAGCCTCCGGATTCGGGGAGCCGATGGGACTGCTCGACTTGCTGTCCAGCATGGAGCATACTGCAAACAGCGCAAAGAACAAATTATTTAGAAGGGTTCCTGCGCCTTGGCCACGCCCCCTTTTCGTTTACCTTTTTTTCGCGACTTGGCCGTCAAGAGATTTCGCTCCTGCAAAACCTGACGCAGTTCGCGACTGAAGCTGAGCGGTGTGTGCGGTGAGCTGGCAACTCCGTGGGTGTGGTTCTTTTGTCTCGGCGTAAACATTTTCACTTCAGTTTTCTGCAACGAAAAAGTTAATGCAACGCGACGCCAACTGCAACACCTGCTGGCGGCTGTGTTTGAAAATAACCATTCACTGCAAACAGCAACAAGCGACTTTTCTATCGGTTTCGATAGATTTTTGCAGCCCTGTTATTAGGGAGCATTTCTCTTTTAACGGCTCTCTTTGATAAGAGAGTGCCACAATTAGCAAAATAAAAACATAGCTTTATATGCAAATTCGAATGTTTATTTTACATGATCTATTGTAGACTAACATAACATAACATAAAACAATTTAACACCGCATAATTGGCAATAACATAACATCAGTAGCTGGCCTAATGCTGTTCTTCAGTTAACTACTGGCGCTCGCCAAGTTAAGACCTTCTCTCACAGCTGACAATTTTTAAGTTGAAATATATTTAATAAATATAATTATTTAGACCAATTTGCTGTGTTTAATGCATAAACAAAAATAGTTACTTGTTCATTTCACTGGTTCCTTTTTAGCTGAAGTGGAACCGCTACATCGCTCAATGAGCAACCTAAACTGGCTCACTCATTTAAATTCGCAAGTGCAGCCATGGTCCGAGAGTGACTGCATCAACAATATTTATTTTGATACGTGTTCGTGGCTTAATTTATGTTTTTGTTTTAGTTGAATGTGCCGCACACAATGCACGCCGAGCTGAGTGAACTAGAAAAGCGCATTGCGAAGCGCCTGAACCAGAAGATCGGCAAAGAAGCCAACCAACTGCATCTCGCCGCTGTGCTGGTGGACAACTACAAGGAGAATCTGCAGTCGATCGGTCAAAGTGTAAATCACAAATATTACGAATATATATCACACATGAAAGCATTGCTTTAATACACAGCTCAACTATGAGGATCCGCAGAACGTGTCCAGCTACAAGTCGGCGTTCCAATGCCAGCAGCAGGTCTGCGCCAGCATTGACTTTGAGCTGGAGAAATTGGCGCAATTTCGCGCGAAGCTGCTGCTAAAGCTGAAGGAATGCCAGCCATCGCTGCTGGCCGTGGCGCAGGATCTGCAGCAGGTGCGTCAGCTGCAGAATGTGACGCAATATCTCCGCCTGGTGGAGGACATACAGGAGATTAGCGCGGCGCTGGGCAGCGCCATCAATGGCAAGGATGAGGCCAAGCTGGTCAACATCTATCTGACGCTATACGAGGGAAACGACTGTGAGCACAGCGTGGTGGGTCGACTGCACGCTGTGCAGGCGAAATTCCTCAAATCCTACGCCGTATCCACGGCCATTTACTGGCACAAGCGGATTCTGCAGCGTTTATCCAGTGAATTTGAGACTGTGCTAAAGTCCATGCGCTGGGCGCACATGGAACAACAAGCGCTCAACTATTCGCCCAGCCGCGACACTGCCAAGGCCCAACTGCTGGCCGAGTATATGTTTCTGATCAAATCGCCGGCCGAGGAGGATGCTCCACTGCTGAGCATAACGCCCAGCATCGTTTGCCCGCCGATTAGCCAGGTGGTGCAGCTGCTGTTGGCGCCATATCGGCAGCGGTTCATGTTTCACTTTACGGGCACCAGGCAAACAAACCGCTTGGACAAGCCCGAGTGGTTCTACACGCAGATACTCAACTGGGGCAAGGAATCGCATTTATTTGTGGGCAAAACATTTCAGCCAGCCGCCATGAAGGCCGGCCAGCTGGACTTTAATCTGAGGGTGAGCTAAACTGATCCGATCTATCCAAACAAAACTATGGCTTACATCAATCTGTTTTCTTGCAGCTGGAGTTTATGCGTGGCCTGGTCCAATTGACCATCGAGAAGCTGGCCGTGGACATTGAACAGATTGCGCAGGATGAGCATCTGTTTGCCCATCTGCTGGACGAGACGCTGGCCTTTGAGGCGGAGCTGCGCGAAACGTTTGGCTATCCGGCCAGCTTTCCCAGCGCCATTTCAGTGCTCACGCAACCGATGTATTTGCTGCGCTGGATTGCGCTAGAGGAGCAGTGTAAGCTGGACGAGCATGAAAAAACGGTTTTGAACTTAACTTAAACTCTGCTATTATCTACAGTTTGTGCGGAGAAAATGGATCAGATACTGCAGGCGGAGACGCCGTTTCAGCTGATCGATCCGAATACCTATGAGGATGAACTGAAGATACCAAAGTGTGCCGATCAATTTATGCGCCTGNAGATACTGCAGGCGGAGACGCCGTTTCAGCTGATCGATCCGAATACCTATGAGGATGAACTGAAGATACCAAAGTGTGCCGATCAATTTATGCGCCTGCTGGAGGCCATCAAGGATCGTTATTATGCCCTAATCCAGCCGGGACATCAGCTGCAGTTCCTGCATCTGCAGCTGGAGCTAATTGACAGCTTCCGGCGGCGTCTGGTCCAGCTGCACAGCAGCGGCGCCGTCGCCAGCCTGCCTGTGCTGAATGCGATCAACTATTTGATTCTGGTGCTGCGCGAATGGGGCGAAAATGTTCATTACTTGCATTTGCATGCAGCACTGGCTGGGCCAAATGCCAGCGAAATTAATTCGGTGTTCGAGCACGCCGTCGCCGAGCTGGAGTACTGGGCGCGTCAGCTGATCAAGAATCTGGCAAATAAGGCGGTCAACGAAATGAAGGCCAAGTCAACGAACTATCGCCACGATGCGTGGCCAACAATGCCCGAACAGAACAGCAAAGAGCCGTTCATATTATCGCCCAGCGGCGGTGAAACCTTCCAAGTGCTGGTCACGCTGCTCCACAATCTGGAGCGAGAACTCTCAGCGAATCTTTTCAATCAGACGCTGCGCCTGATGGCCCACGAAACCGATGAGTTCCTGCTCGAGAGCATGGTGCTCCACACGAAATTCTCACCGGCGGGCGCCGCTCAATTCAATTACGACATGACGCTGCTCTTTGCGCTCTTTGGCCAGTACACGCGACGACCCGAGCTGCTCTTCAAGCGGTGAGTAACTTGACCGCGTGCGTCATGGTGTTAAATATGATATACATAAATATTCATATATATATATATATATATATATTTATTGTTTATCATTCAATTTAGAATACATGACGCTTGCAAATTGCTGACGGCGGCGCGGGGAACCGCTTTGTTGCTGCTCGAAACGCTGCGCAGCGGCCAATCGGCGTTGGAGAAAACGAAACCGCTGCATGAACTCCGCGTGCTCAGCCTGGACAGCAGACAATGCATTGAGGTGCTCGAACGGCGGACAGACATTAAAATGTTTTGAATAAAGCAAACGTGGCGACTTTGGCAATAATTGTGATCGGGTCGGGCAATGCCTCCAACGTTTTCATACCCCCTGCAGAGGGCATTCCAATATTAGTTACGAAGTGTTTTACCCATCAGGAAAAGGCGGATCATCGATCCAATAATCTATATATGTATTTTTGATCTGTATCATTTGCTGAGTGGACTTAACCCAATCCCAGTCCGTCTGACAGTCAGTTTCTGTGCGAAACAAATTTTTCAACCGAAAGCTTCATTATACGCCCAACATATTTGCAAAATATTGACCATATCGGAACATTATATCATACAGCTCCCATAGGAACAATCGGTCAAAAAACAATTTCATTTTATTTGATAAACTTTTTGGTTATCAAGATATGCGAAACAAATTTTGCTTTTAAGCTATAATAAATATTATATCAACATCAACAAGAATCGACTTAAAAATGAGTTTTTGTATGAAAAACTTGTTTGTTTTCAAAAATATTCAATTGTGAGTATCTTCTTGTTCCTAACACATAAACAAAACATTACCAACGACCTTCTAATTTTTTCAGAATAAGAAATCGGTCAAAAATCTAGTGTTTGTTATTTACCTTCATCACTGCCAGCAAGGGTATTCAAAATTCGGCAAGCCGAAGTTTAGCTTTCCTTCTTTTTGTTTTCTAAATTCTGTTCAAAATTGGGTCAATCTTAATCTCAAGAAATTTTGGTATGCGGGCTCTCAAACATATTTGGATTTCATATTTTTAATAGTATGCCTAAGTCAGGAGATACTTTCGATAAGTATCAGCAGTTAAATCATCTGTTTGTTTCTATGCAAAGTGAACTTTTCAGTTTTAAAGCGTTCATGTTGAAATTTAATCAGCAAGTTTATTTATCGCTATAAATATAAAATATATAAGTTAAAGCTGAATATCGGATTTGCATAGGAACTATGGCATTATGGTGTAGGAAAAATCTGCCAAAGTTTTGCTTCTACGAAAATCCTAATGAAAGTGTTTAATTTATAGTCTTTTTTTATGAAATTAAATTTTGAAATAATAATTTCTATTGGAACAATCTGTTATAAATATCTTTGTTTTACAGGCTGTCTTAAATAAAGTTAAAAATTCCTAACTTTATTCCTAACAACATATTTTTAAAGCTATATTGAGTTTTTCTAGAGAAAATCTTTTGCTTTGTTTTTATACTCGTTCACAAAGTGAAAAGAGTATATTGGTTTTGTGCAATATCCGTCTTGCTGTCCGTCTGTCCGTCTGTCCGTATGAACGCAATTATTTTCGCCGCTATTGAAGCTAGGGACTTGAAATT
>SCDT01001658.1:0-29445 GCA_004143765.1 Drosophila melanica
TATATATATACACCTATCATGTGTGTATAAGAATATACAAGTGCTTACATATTGTGCAAGTATAAGTAAATGTTTGAGGCTCGGCGCCAAATTGAGCGGCATTCTTAAAAGCCAATCTCAGGAGATAGCCATTTGTGGATGCGAAACGCTTCCCGTCGGAATAGCTCTTTGAAAGCCTCCACCGCCCAGTCCACTTTTTACGCTCATTTGGGCCTCGTTTTCCAAACAGTTTGTGTCCCAATACATTAAAAAAAATTAGTCTTTGTTTATGCTACAAAATTTAACTAATTGTTTAAGGCAGCTTTTAAGCTGCCTTTTTTTGTAACGTTATTTTCAGGCAACAAATTTATATGCGTATTAAAAATGCTGAAACAAAATTGACTTTAATATTCAATAGAAAGTAAAAATGTTGGGAGCTTTGAATTTTTTAATATTGGAAGAACTTTTTTACTTAAACTTACATTCAAAATGGGATGTGCTTAAGAAACCGAAGTGAAAAGCCGATATTTATCGATTTCAAATTGGTAACGGGCAATATAAATAGTATTTATATTTTCTTTGGTCCACCCTAGTCGAATCCCCTCTACTTGTTTTAGATTTAAATTACATTTAATTTATAGGAGAATATTTGTGTTTCACAATCAATATGAAATGAAACAAAATCTTAATGATGCACTGTTAAATTAGAATAATATAATATTATATTACACAACTTCCAACCCTTTCTGGGCGCTGTCCGCCATCGTTTTATAAATTCACTTGCGTATCTTTGAAATTCGATGGTAGGCCGAAATGTGATAGTTCGCTTTCATGTGCAAATTATCAGTAAATCTGTAATGCTTTCTATAACGTACTATATAACCTTACCAATCAGCTTGCTGCCTTGCGCCACCTGTTGTCGAAATTCTTAAGCTATTATTATTGTTTTGTTGTTGTTGCTTAACGATTTGCGTATTTAAATATATAAAAGCCTCACTCACTCAAGTTGCCAACATATATATTTCCATTTAACAGCTGGCAGTAGCTGATTGCCATTCCTTGGACTTTTGTTGTCTATATTTAAATATTTAAGTATTAAAAGTAAAACTTGAAGCTCAACATCGTCTTAAGAGCTATCTCAGGCAATCTTAATACCCCCAGGCCGAAAGCCACGTTAATGGTAGTCGTAGTTGCATCGATAGCTTCCCATCTGGCTGCCATGGTGACGTTTTGCATAGCAGCCGGCAATTAAACTCCAAGTTTTGGGCTAAATATGAGAGTGTTTGATCGCGATTGGAATGCAAACTTAGCCTCAGCGCGGCGCCTGGCAACAATACCAAGCCAGAAACTAATTGCCAAATTTTGTCTCAGTCTTTTAGGAAACATTTTCGCGTCGACATCATCGCCTTTGTCAGCTTCAGGAAATGCTGCTCAGTTTTTGGCCCGCCGCTGGCTGCTGTTCCTCTTTTGGTGTCATGTGCACAAATTGCTGCTTATTAATGTCAGAAATTTCTAATTGCAACGCTGCATACAAATTGTTTTGCCAACCAAGCTCCACCTCTCCCCTGTCTCCCATAACTGTAGCGCTCTAACATGGCTGTGAAATATTTGCATTAATTTGAACAATAAATTTTGATTATTTGTGTGGTGGTGCGCTATGCGAGAATGTGAAATGGGTGTGTGTGTGTGTGTGTGTGAGAGAGAGAGAGAACGTGTGTAACTGATTTGTCTGACTGGCCATAACGAAGCTACCAAAACCAAAATTAAACTTAAACTTTACCATGACAGCAGCCATTGGACTGAGATTGAGACAGACGCCGAGACTAAAACAAAACCAAAATCGAAAGCCAAGCCGACCCAAAGTTTCAGCCACAGGCCAACCCAAAACAAGCATAAATGTTGCAGGAGGGTGTAAATGACTGCGCAATTCAGTCCCAAAAAGTAAAAAACGGTCTTAATTATTTTTTTCTTAGTTTGGTTTTAACAATATTGGTTTTGGTAATTTGTCTGCCAAATTTTTTAACACCACCTTTAAGATTCAGCAATTTTCTCTGAGTTTTATGCATCTCATTAATTTTCAACGATCCTTGTGGGCACATCCGAAAAATAGTTGTGCGATCTTTACTGGATAACATCAGTAATTTGTCTGAAGGAAATGTGTAAATGTGTATGTATTGATTTAAATAGCCAAGTTACCCAAAGAGTCTTAATGCTTTATCTGACGACGGTATATATATTTCAAAATTCCTCTGTGTCGATGGACGAACAAACTCTGTACAAAGCCAATATACTCTTTTCACTTAATGAACGAGTGTAAACACGACAACCCAAAAATATTTATAATCAAAGCAAAAATTTGCATAGTTTTGCACACTTCTGTCAGCCAAAATGAGAATTTTACGCGCAGCGCTTAGAAAGAAAACAAAAAAAAAAACATAAAATAGAAGGATGCTGCAGGATATGGGGCATAGGCGGAGCATGGTCAGAACTTGTCAATGATAGCAGATTTATTACAGTTCGAGGCAGCATGGAAGACAATTAAAAGGGCAATTTTTGGGGCCAATTCTCCCGTGTATATTTGGACAGGTAGCTACAATGTGTGTGTGTGTGTGTGTGTGTGTGTGTGTGTATATGTGTGTGTGTGCATATAAAATATGTGAAACAGTATAAAGCTCGTAGCAGTAACAGCAGCGAAAATAGCAAAAATAAAATGAAATAAATAAAAAATTATATTAAAAGAGAATTGCAGGCAAGCAACGAACCAAACAACCGGGCAGCAGCCAGCAGCCAGAACGTAACCCGAACCCAATTTTGTGGCCGTTGCCAATATGAAAGGCCATGTCGTTGACGCCGGCGAGCATCATCGAGTCACAGTGGAGCCCCAAATACAACTGAAGCAGCGGCTTATGCCCACGACAGCCACAGTAGACAAAAGCGTGGGCCACTTTTGCATAATATTGCAAATATACAATGGATGTTTTGGCCAAAATACATACATAGTTGTTGCTCAATAGGCCACACTCAATGCCGGAAAAACACATCCAATTGTTGTCATATCAGATGCTGCGCATCATTTTCCATTCAATGAAAATTATGCCAAATGGAAACGGATTTGTGTATTGTGAGCTGTGTATTGTGTGTTGAATGCACACGCAGCATACCCACACGCAAACACACACCCACATAGGCACACACGCCACAGACAGCCACACATTGCTGATCCAGAAAGGTGATTTGAATTCAATACACAAAATGCGATTCATAAGACGATTAACTCGATTCAATTGAGTAAAATTTTCAATTTCTAACTGCATAGAAGAGTTTCATAATTCGTGCTAAAAACAACACATTAGCTAATAGTGTTGTGTAGCGGTATAAAAATGACTCGCAAACGTTTCCGTAGAAACATGAAAAACAAATCTCGATGCTAAAAAGAATTTGAAAGCTTGGAGCTTTAAGGTAAAAGCTTATTACACAACTACAATAGTTTTCAATAATATCATGTCCCCATATTTTTTAATTCATTCTTTTTGTTTTATATAAAGCACACATTTCACCTTGAAGCTTTGAAAACACATGAAAGATAGTTTATTCAAGAAATCTGTAAAAAAAAATCAAAGCAATTTAACACATATTTTTTTTTATTAATATTTATTAATATTTGGAACTTTTCATGTAAAAGTGAAGGTTAGAAATTATGAATGATGAAACAGAAACCCAAAAATCAAGAAAAAGTTTCAAAATACAAAAGGATCTATGCTATCGTTAGCAGCAAATATTTTATCTCGATAACATAATTTTGATACACGACTTTTGAATCCGATGTAATAAGTCGATGCTCATTTCGGATTAACATCACTAGTCTCTACAAACTTAACTCAATTCAACTGAAAAGCAAATACAATAAATAAAAGCAGATGATAGCTTTATGTTTAACTTGGCAATCGAGCTAATTGAAACAACGGTTTTAATGTGCAAATCGATTCAATCCATCGATATTTAAATCACCTAATAGGCCACTCAATACCCATTGTGCGCTGCGCTGCCAAAATATTTGCCAGCTGCATTCTACCTGCTGATTTTTTGTGCATTGGCTTTGCCTGTCGCTTCTCATCGACATCATCCACATCCTCATTCACATTCACGTTCACAATCACACTCACATTCAAGTCCTTTGCACACACGGACTGCGGCATGTCCTCGTCGTCCTGTTCGCCATGTTCGCTCTGTATTTTGCCGTTCCCCTGCATGTTATTGCTTTTGTTTTTGTTGGCTGCTTTAGCTTCTGTTGATACACTTGTTGTTGCAATTTTTATTGTTGCTTACTTCCATACATTTAACAATCTTTGTGTGTGCGTACATATTCGTTTTTCGTTTTCCTTTTCATTTCTCGTTTTTTGGATTTGGTATGCCATTTGCCATTTGCCATTTTCATCGTTCGTCGTTTTTATACCCTTGCCAAGTATATAAAGCTTTTTATCGCGAACTGGCATTACTGATCCCCCAAATGATTTTTTGATCAGCAGCTCAAGCAGAGTCGACTTGTCGAAGAAACAATTGAATAAATAACATATAAAAAAATCTATTCTTACGCGATATATACGTTCCCGAAATTATTACAAAACTCTTGCTTTTGTAAATTTATTTTCTGTGTTTACACATTTTAATTCATTAAATTTAATCGATTAAGGCGCAAATTATAATGCGTAGCTAAAATGAATAATTTATAAGGACTGAAAATAAATTCAAAGAACATAAAAATGCGTAAAATAATTCAAAGAATATTTAAAACCGCATTAAAGCAAGCAAATTCATGGAAAAAACCAAAAAACAAAAACAAAAAAGAGGTGCATATATAATTTTATATATACATATATACGCATAAAATTGTATGTTTTTTAATCGCTAAATTTTTGTTATAAATACAACATTGAGTTTAAAATAGGGTATTTATTCTTCGCTATTCAAATTATATCTTCTTGTTAAAAAGGTCTTGTTCAAATACCTTCTATTGTCTTCTTGTTACCTTTATATTAATTTAAAGTTAAGTTTATACATCGGCTATTAATATTCAGTACCCAGAAGTCAGTTTGTAATTTTTATTAGACTAGGCAAACTGTGTTGCTAAGATTTAATAAAGATCGTAGGATTTTAAGGGTATTCTCCAATCGACTATTATGTTTAGCTGTTGCTTCTTGTTATTTGCTAGCTTCTGTTTTTACTGTTTGCTGTCAGTAGGTAAAAATTCCAATAAATAATTGAAATCGTCGGTTGTTGCAGCATTTTCCCTTTTGACCATTTTGCACGTTTTGGATACCATTATTATTATTTTATTATTTTTGTATTTTATTCGTTTTTTTTTCAGAGAGACGTTCGCGTCCGACGCTTTTGGCATTTGAATTACAATGGGCCAAGCGGCAACTGGCCAAAAACCCACACCCACCACCCACACCTACCACCCGCATTAACTCCCCCCACGCAACATGCTGACTGCTCATTTTTGGCATTGTCTGAATGCAACCGCAGACAATTATGAAAATTACAATGTGCCAGCAACCAATTTTTTAGTCAGTGTCTTTAATTTTTTGTTGTTTTCATTCACTTTATTAATAATACCAACGTTTTTTTTTTCTTCTTGCAAATGCCTTCAGCTCTTCCTTCCCCCTCAACGAACCGGTTCTGGGCCAACAAGCATATGCCAACTGCTGGAGGGTGAACGCGTTCGTTGTTTGTTAATTACGCGAAAAACTGACCAAACAATGGCCGACAGCAACAGAAGAAGTAGCGGCAACAGCAACATCAACAGAAGCAGCAGCAGGAAAAGGTGTACGGAGAAGAGTTTTCGGAATTTCGTTGCCTACTTTGTGGCGTTGCCAACACCTGCGGCTGAGTCAACTCGCAAATGTGACTTATCTGGCTGTCAGGCGGCAGCGGACGGACGACACCCAGCACTCAACATCCCACTCTCGAAACTGGACAAACTGTGAACAGCAAACTGTAAGCTGCAAATGCAAACCGTAAACAGCAAACTGATGCTTTTAAAAGCATCCTTTTCTTTTCCTATTTTTTTTTTGTTTTTTATTAATAAGAGTGTAGCAATGTTGTGTCAATATGAAAAAGAAAACGGAAATCAAATGCCGAATCAAAGGCAGTTGAGTTAAAGCAGAATTTGTTTACATTTGAACAGCAAACAATACTATTGTTACGAATATTTCTTTTTGTCTTGCCTTCTAGCTAAGGAAAAAAATATTTTTTCTCTTGTAAATGTAAATGTTTAAAGACCGAGTTAGTTCCATAACATTTGTTGATTTTTTTAAACTATCATATATAAGAGAAAAACGTAATTTGTATAATATATATTTATATAAGAATTAACTCAGCTTTAAAATATTTTATTGCTTGACTCTTTTTTTTTTAACGCAATATATTTAATGCACTGCCAAGTTTGCTTATATTTTGTCTTGCTTGTATTTAAAATTAAAAATAAACAGCAGTTTAATTTGGAATTGAAACTTTTAAACCGCAAATTTCGTCTGAATTTGTGTTTGCAGCTGATCACTTGGGATTGTCGCATGAACTGGGAGAAGCTGGCTAGAGCCATAACGATAATAAGTATTTGTGATAGTCGTGACCCCAAAAAATGCGTAAAGTTAAAAATGAGGAGCCATAAAATGGGCGAGCGCCGTACTAGTACATAAATTGCAACAACAATGATAACTCGAATCGTAGCGAACGAAAGCCAAAGGCGAAGCAGATGCAAAAGCAAAAGCAAAGGCAAAAGCAGCAGCAGCAGCAGCAGCCGTTGATTTATGATGGCATCCGTGAAAGTTTTCAACCAAAACTTGCAGTTTAGCGCCTGGCAAGTGATAAACTGCAATGTCTTTTACTCAGTTCTGCAAAATCAAGCTGAAATCCAAGTGGGTTCGTTTTACGGGTCAAACAGCAGCAGGAGGAGCACCAGCTCAGGGTCACCCAACGCACTTGGATGCCAGCTAAACAGAGTCAATGTAGTCGCAAGTTATCCGATTTCCGCAGTCGCTCAGCGACGTTGTCATGAGTATTTCAATGCGTGGCAAATGGGGAAGCTTACAGCTTCAAAACAGAAAATAATGCAAGAACAAAAAACAAACAAATAAGAACGTTGCACTAGCCGACAACGCATTACTCTTTCGCAAAATATTGAAGAAAAGTAAAAGTTGCATCGGACGGTTTCAAGCCCACAATTTCAAACTACTTACAATTTTTTAACAAAACATTCCAAAATATTATTTTGAATGCCTATGTTTTAGCTATATATTTATGTGTTGACAAAGTCTTGGGAGTCTTGGAAAATATGAGAGCTATGAACAGTTTAGCCAATTCAAACCTTCAACAAAAACCCAATGGCACAAACTCGATATACTCTTTTCAGCTGAAAAAAAGAAACAATTAGAGCACGAACTTTGAAGCTTTGCAAGCGCAAGAAAATCGAAAAACTATTTGGAAAGTTAGCTTCAAAGAGTTGTTTTTTTTAGGTAGAAGAGAATAACAATAGAAGTAGGTAAAAAAGGTTTATGGAATATAGACACACATGTACTCTGGGGGGATACAAAGAAAGAGGCTTACAAACAATTTCATAAAACGAAATCGGGCTTTAACTAAGGCTAACCTGAAAAAAACCAAATGAATAAAGTGTCTTTAAGACTAAAACCAACAGCCCAAAATCATGGCTGGAAAACATACATAATTATGAGTATTATGCGGCTATGTCGTTGATTCGGTGCCAACAACTGTCTCGGCAGTCTATGAATTTCATTAATTTAGTCATCTCGGGCTGGGAAAGCTCTCAAAATCAAATGAGGCACGGCCGCAAAGTTAACGATGTCTCTGCCTAAAAGTGTTGCGTGGCAGCGAGTGCTCCGCCCGCTCTTAGGGGACCTTTATCCACATTTGCCAAGCACTGCCCAGGGGCGTTATGAACACACACTCTTTTAGCTGAGTGTGCGTGCGTGTGTGTGTGTGCGGGATGTGTGTGTGTGTGTGCGGGATGTGTGTGTGTGTGTATGTGGAGATTCACACAGTCCTGACCGAGCCAACCCTGAGCCCGAGTTCAATGTACTCCCGTTGCAGCTTCACCGTCTTCATTTCGCCAGTGTCAAAGTCCAAGTCGTGCAGATAGTTGTCCCGACTCTCGACTCCTCCTCTTTACTATAACAATTCCCTGCGTTCCGCATGGCTGCGTTTGGGGTGCAGCAGGCAGCAGGCAGCAAGCAGCAGGCAGCAGGCAGCAAGCAGCAGGCAGCGGTTGCTGCGTCCGCTGCTCGTTTATGGCCGCTGTCAAATTAATTGGCTTTTCCGGTGCTGAAGCCGCCTCCGTCCGCTTGACAACTCATTTCCTCGCATCTCGAACCTGCCGTCGCCTCCTTACGTTTCACCCTGCCCATGTAGTGTCTTCAATTTCTCACGAAATGCGGCGACGCGTGTCATTTACCGGCCAACCAACCAAGCATCTGGAGGCGGGCAAGTTTGCCGCAATATCGGAAGTTCTTAAGACCAGGCCCAAACTGTGCGACGCTTGCATTGATCGCATCACCATCGGTAGCAGCATGAAAATCAACTGCCGAGGATGCCAATTAGGATCAAATGGCCAATTTCACTCGTCAACTTGAGCGAGTTCTTCCCAGAGAACTGAGTGAGAGTTTTTGCCACAACTGCGCTCAATTTACTCCAACTACCCCTTTGGGACAAGAGGTGAATTTGGTGAGTCTGCAAAACCCATCAGGGGCGAACTGCAAAAGACTGAAGGCACACTAAATGACAACTGGACACAATTTTGAGAGCTTTCGCTGCGCTATACAACTTTTTCATAACGGTTTGGGTTATTATTGAATATCTCTTTACAATATACCTTGTACATTTTATGGAAAATAAGGCTTATTTCCCTTCTAAAAGGATATAAATTACGATATTCAAATGTATATTAAAGGATTTATGGCATATATATTATATTGATCCCTGGGATATGTACAAAAACTAGGCTAAAGGCATTTATTAATAATGGTTAAAGCGAAGACCTAACTCCAAAATCAACCCTGTTTCCAAACCCTTAGCGAGCGCAACACCACAATTCAAGATTTCCCTTACTTTTTAAAATCCCTTAAAAAAGTACCTTGTATATTTTATTAAAATTATTGGATGATTCCCTTCGAAAAAGCTATAACTTAGGACATTTAAATATCCCTTGCGGGATATATGGTTTTATTTAAATTGATCCATCGTCAGATGTATATGAAAACTTTGCTTAAAAGCATTTATTTACAAAGGTAAAATTGAAGACCCAAACCCATCATAAACCTTGTTTTCCAACCGAATACAATGCCACAATTCAAGTTTCCACAAATTTCAATGAACTTAAACTGAATAAAGGACTTCAACATCCGTGTGACTGAATAATAAGGACAACTAAAATTTTCTCTTTTGTATGCAAAACGTTTTTGCCTTTCAATGCACGAGTGCAGTCTCCTATTGAGGTTAATAAGAAGAAAACAATAAATAATCATAGCAATAACCTATTTCATCCAAAACCTTCTTCATTTAAACAATTTCGGACGCAATTTGACAATTATTATTTAACTATTGTTTTAAAAAAAAAATTGAAATAAATCATCGCACGGTAGTTTCTTAATTTTTTGGTAAGGTATATTTTATAGTTTATTTTTAATTAAAATGTATAATTTTATGCTTAAATCCATTAGTTAAATCAAAAGACGTCCATTTTGCATAGTTCTCATTTTAAGAACATTTTAAACTTACAGTAAGGTATTTATTATATTGCAAATAATCTTATCTAATCGAAGAAACGTTCTGACCTTTAAAAAAATTTATTTGCAAGTAAAAATTCTAAAATTTCTTCTTTGAGGTAAAATTAATGATACATTATGAAATGTAGACTGATTCTTACTTTAAAAGAATACTTATGAATAAAATATTTTTAAGAATTTAAGAATAAAACTGTGTAGCTTCTATTCTTATTTACATTTTTTCTTTGAGTGTACTTTAATGCTGTAATATATTCATGTGCTTGCATGTGTTTGTGGATTTCTTAAGTCAAAATTGAAAGTCAAAATGCCAAAGTTAAGACCAGGTCCCAAAGTTTAATTAATTGACAATTAACTAACATTAATTGATTTTGCTGCATTTGCCAGGTGTACATTTTATTTAAAATGTGTTCATAGGTTAGTCAGAAGGCATCTTGTGGTTGCATTTCCTGGATCTTAGGAACAATGTGCAGGCTCTTTTGAGTGCTTCATTAGAAGCTATTTTAGTCACACACGCAAACAAACACACACACACACACACACACACACATATATTCATATATATATATATATACGCACACATCCACATTTTCTGTGTGCCATACGAAATTTCGGTAAATACGTTCGGCTAATTGATTATTTGACATGAGAGCTGATTTTGGCATTTGATGCAATTTCCACACTTAATGCCTGACCATGCGTTATGTTACCATCAGCTGCATCGGCATTTTCGATTTTGGGTGCTATCAAGTGCAATGGCAGTCTGCGGCTATTTGGCTTATCTGATTTATTCCAAGTATGGGTTACAGTTTGTTAAACAGTTAGTTACGCTCGAGTGGATAGTGCTTGGCTATGAATAGTTTGTAAACTTTTATCTCTTTGGTTTCAAAAAATTAAAATATGTTTTTACCAGTCATACTTTTATATGACTTCATTTTTTGTTTAATTTGAAGGAAAGCTAAATATGCTCTAGTTCGATGAAATTAGGTAGAAACAAAAAATACATATGTATATTGGTATTTTTCAAAGATATTTTTGTCAGCCAAAACAAACAGCAATTGCATACTTACCAATGTTACGGCTTAAGCTGAGCGTGAAAAAGCCCTAGGTCCCGTAAAAAAAGTTGAATATTGAAATGTATGCACATTTAACTGTAGCGATCCCTCCGTCCAGCTAGAATTAATGGAATGCTGTGCCTCTCAATTTTACGGCTTTATCAGAGTATTCCCACAGCATGCTCTCTTTTATGTGTCCGCCGCAAAGTAGGCAACACTTTGGGTAATTTAAGCTGCAACTGTGCCAGCTAAACGGCCAGACAGCCCAGCCAGGTAACCTTCAGTGTTGTGTGTGTGTGGGTATCGGCGTGTGAGCTGAACTTCCGTTGCCAACGTTGCGATGTCCTGGCAAGCATGTCCTTGCCTGAGCCTGCCTAAGCGGCTGAGAAACTTAATATTTTCCGTTTGCCAAGTGACAGCTGCAGCGGCAGGCAGTCGTGGTTTGCCGTCGCTTTTGTTTTCAGCCATTTTTTTTGCTGCTATTTTTTCCCGGAAGCGGAAACGGCACACAGACACGCACACACACACACGCTCATACCCTGACATACATGTACGCATCTGTGCTTGTGTGTGTGCCTTATGAGCGTGGATTAATTATTTGTATTTACATTGAATTTGGAAACATAAAATTTGTTCAAAAACGTAGCTTATCGATATATGAGGCATCGATTAAAACTTAAGTAGTTAAGTAGTCTCAAGACAAAAGTTTATCTTAACAAAAACTTTTTTGTATTTACTTTGAGCAGAGCTCTATTTAATCTTACCTGTATCTTAAGCTAGCTTAAGCTGCCTTAAGCCCGGGCAATGCAAAGTAAATACATTTTAAAATATTTTTCAACAGCTGTTATTTAATATCGGGTATCAGTTATAATCATAAAGGCTTATATTTTCTTTAAAGTTGTGGATTTTGTAAGTTTTCAACTGCAATTTTAGAAAAGCATTTACTAAGAACATGCAGCTTATTTTTCCAAATTTAAATAAAGAAATTGTCATTGTTTAAGGCAGTACTGATCAAAAATTTATTTCAGCTGCTTTAAGCGTAGGTTTTTTATTTCTTTAATTTTAATACTCTTTTCCGAAGTGAAAATAGTATATTCGGTTTGTGTCCGTATGAAAGCAGACTTTTATATCTGCTACTGCCGCTAGAGACTGGGAACATGGAAGTTTACTCGTGTGTACGTCAGATGTAGTGTGGAATTGATCTTTTTTTTTTATATTTAGAAATGCCAATTTATTTATAAATTAGTATTAAATACAACGTTAAAAAAGATTCAGAAGTGGCTTAGATGCAAAGTTTTTTTTTTAAATTTATTATATTGTAAGAGTACAAATAATTCTAATGCAAATTATACTGTGAACTGTCGGCTACACCCGACTGCAGCGTTCTTACTTTGATGCTTTCGCTTGTGCTGCGCTCAATTTCCATAGCATCGTGTAGCAATTTAATTTGAAATATGCAAATTGGCGCAAAAGTCTTCAACTCCAGGAGCCCGTGCAGCGTGTTAATAATGAATAACAAGATGAACATGATAAACACGCTGAAACACAAACATATACAACACTGATACACATATATGTAAATAACGGAAGTTTGCGAGCCAAAACAAGCCTGGCGGTAAGGGGAGCTGAATCTGAGATCAGATCGTGCTGTTGTTGTACAACTGTCTGTCAATGTCAGCGGCTCAGTTGTGTTTAGTGGCTTCGCTGCCAGTTCCCTGTTGGCCATAGATGCCACACAATGGCAACGTAGCCTTGCCATGCCTATCCGCCAGCCTTACGCCAAAGTCAAAGCCGAGGCCCAAGCAGTCAGGCAACAGGCAACAGTCTTAACGCATTTTTACGACGCCATCGGGGGTGGCGGAAGCGGATGTGGATTCTGATGCTGATGCGGCTGCGGCTGCGGCTGCTCTAAGTGAAATATTAAGTGTGAACGGCAAGTCAAGTGGAAGGCAGCGGCGATGGCGACACACACAGCGCAAAACTTTTTCAATTATAAACGCTTTGAGATAAGAAAAGCAACAGCAACAACAACAGCAATAGAAGTAGCATATGCTTTGAGTTCTTGGGCGCAATGCCTTTCTTTCCTTCCCTAACACACATAAACCCAACAAAAAAAGAAGCGTGCACAACTTGACGCAGCTTATTATGTATTATATTAGGTCAGCGTGATGTTTAATTGAATACTGTTGCGTATTCTTAACCAAACACACACACACACACACACACGCATACCACAAAGAAAGGCAAATTAGATTTGATTCTTTGTTTGTATTCCTTTTCATTCATCCGCATGCCATAAGAGAGTTTTGTTCTGGGTTTATTTAAGCCCCAACAAGAACTTGTTAAACTTGTTAAAGCCCTGCATTAGTTCTAATTCTCACGGGTTCTAACAGCGTGGGTACCCGAAAACAAGATAATGAATATTTTGTATGAACATATATACACTTAATTCCCTTTTTACACGGTTTGAAATAACACGCGTTAAAAAGTTTGAATGTTTCTCTACACGAAATTTTTTGTTTTAACGGATTTTAAATATTCCTTGCATTTTTTAATAAATTTCTTTGATGTTCTATGATTTTCCTTTATTCTCACCTAAAATTTAGCTCTGCATCAAACATTAGAGAATTAGAGAATTAGAGAAAAAATTATTGAAAACCGTGAGGAAAATAATTTTGTTATATTGTAGCTTTAATGTCAGAAAATGACAATTAATAACATTTTATTACGAAAAACTTAACGGTTTTATGAACTTCCAAACCATAGTTTATTATTATATTTTAAAAAGAGAAAAATGTGAAAGCACGAAAAATAAGTTTTGAAGTAAACTCTAACAAAGTTTACGAAATTTGATTAAATAATTAGTCGCTGATTCGGCTCCGAAAGTTATCTGAAGATATCATGGTAGTCTCATAAAATGATATGTTTGTTCTTCTGGAGTTGCATACAATACATCAACAAATAAATCAAGGCTGCAAACCGCTGTTAATCCGAGCCGGTTCGAAATCCTAAATCAATAATTATTTTTCAACTTGAACTAAAACGAATCCAAGTACACAATGTTCGACCCAAAATCGCGGTTCACTGATGTAAAAACCCAGATTTATGAACGTAGTTTGAAACGAGAACCAACTACAGATATATTTATACGAGTAGAATATATCAGATTGGCTCAGTTCCTAATGAACTGCAAAATATTTTGCAAGCTTTTTGCTACTGCAATCAGTTATGTTCAATGGAGAAATTACTCAGCAAGTCTTAAAGTCGCAATCCCATCATTTATCTGTGGAAATTTGCACTTGCAACTGACGCCCCCAAGCTTGAGAGTGCGTTGTCATTCAGGGGTCACAGACACACACACACACACACACACACACACACACACATTAAGCTTATAATGCGCTACGACAAATCAAGCAGCAGGATGCAGCAGGATGCAGCATGCAGCATGTCGCATACAGGACACAGGGTACAGAACACAAATAGCAACAGCAGTGGCACGTCACGCAACCGAATGGTAGCTGTGATCAGTTAGCCTTATTCTGGACGGATGTTTGTTTTATCCGGAAACAATGTCAAATGTCAGTCATTTTTTAATTTTAATGCATTTTATTTTTGGTTTTTTCTTTTATCAAAAAATGCTGTGGATATTATTATTTACCACCACTGATATTGTACTCAATGCAAGAATATTCGTTTGCTCAATTAGCAAGATATTGAAAATACGGCTCCGCCATATTTGGCCATATATGGATTACAAAAGCACAGTCCACGCCTAATAAATAAGGTAATAAAGCTAGGTATACCTTATTTATCTACTCGGCTTTTAAATAGCGCATGCTACAAACTTAAAATATTTATTAATGTTAAGCCAATTTACTATATAATAATAACAGCCAAAGCATTCGAAAACGGATTTTATTACGAATGCTATTTTTGATATATACAGATTTTCGTAATTTGAGGGGACGGTAGTGGGCATGGCCGATTTCTTGACTCGATCTTCAGAGGAGGTCATTAGAAAACTGTCAAAACATGTTGACTCTTACTCACATGCGTTATACACGGATATTCATGAGTATACATTTCAAGAGTCAAGTCTCTAGTTTCAATAGCAGCAAAAATATTTCGTACAATTTTTTCATTTTGAGAACAAGAAAAAAATATTTTAAATAAAATTTAATAAGCCAAATTTGTCCTGTTTTCTAGCTTTTTCAGTGTCTCTTGTCCCTTTTTGTGGTTGGTAACAGTGGTCAGCGCTAGAATATTTATACGCTTATACAGATATATCAGGTTGCCCTGGGCTGGCTCTGTCAGTGCTGTTTTAGCTGGCCGGATTGCTTGAATTGTCATTTTTATAATTGAGTCGGCATAGTAAAAACTTTTTCAGAAAATACAACCCCAAAATCCTGTCATGCCCAATCAGATGTCACGCCGCAGCAGTAGCCGCACAAGCAACATGGTCGGGCAGCAGCTGGCAGCGGAATGCGGTCGCGACACGAGCAACAGCGCGAGCGGAAGCAGATGCGAAAGGGACACCAGCAGCAGTGGCGGCAGCAGCAGCGGCAGCAGCAGTGGCGTTGATACCATCAACGATACCAGTAGTACACGCGTGTCCAAGCTACGCCCCCTGGCCAGACTGGATCGTCTGCTGCGCCGTTGGCTTCCTGGTTACAACTATTTGCGTGGTGCCGGTGGCGGAGTCGGTGGTGGCGTCAGCAGCGGTGGTAGGCAATCGCCTGGACTGGGGGCGGCTACGCCCTCACTGAGTGCGTTGGAGCAGCAGCGGTCCGGGGGGACGACACCGGTCACCGTTGATCCACCGCTGCTAGTCAGGAAGCGTAGGGACGGGGAAGTGCTATTGGATACGGGCATTGCCAAGTCTGAGTTCTGCTTAAAGTTGGAAAAGCTGCTGCGAGCCAAGTTAGCCGTGAAGGATTAAAAGCTAACGTCGGCAATTGAACAGAAACATCAACAACAACAAAAACAACAACAACAACAAAACGGACACAGAAACATAATTATGGTGATAAAAGAAAAGAATTAAACAGTGTTACAGTCGTTGTCATGGAAATGAATATATATATTATATAACAAACACTTTTCCGAATATCACACACCATAAATTGCAGTTAATAAATTGTGTAATGATCAAAATAAATCTGAAACCAAGAAAGCAGCCAAATAATCGGATATGTATACCATAATAGTATAATTGACATGGTTGCATGCCTAATAAAACAACATTAAAGAGTCTAACCGATAGATTTAGACAGTTTACCTGCCCCAAGATATAAATATTTCACGAGTACATATTCCAAGTTTCAAACGCACCCAATATACTCTTTTCAATTTGACAACAAGTATGAAACAAAATGTTGTTAATTCTGACCTACGTTGGGTTCAAGATATGCTTTTTAATTTTAAAACAATCGAAATTCCGACTCGTATCAGCTCGTCTTAAACAGAGTTTGCGGTCGTAATTAAAGCAATTAATTTTGATTGTGCGTCGTTAAGCTTTAGCACCTTTTTCCACTTCACGCCCCATATTCGCCACAAGTATTCGGTGAAGTGGGCCTCACTTCCTTTTCGCCTTTAATGGGTCCCTCAACTCGTTCTGAATCTTGGCTGATTTATGGCTGTTTACTGAACAACAATGTATTTCATATTATCGCAATTATGTTTTTATTATGACAATGCATGTAGCAGCAACACAGTAGCCACACACAAAAGAAAATAACGACACAATGGCGGAAGTAAAAGTAACTGGATCGCAATACACTACATAATTCAAGCTTGATCGATTCTATGTGCAACAAATGCAATGTTAACCATCAGGCGATTTCTTCATTTTTCCTTTCTCCACGGATTAAAGTTAGACACATTTAATAACATTAATTTTTTTAATTTTTAATACAAATATTAAATGCATATAAATTATAGAATATAGACACGAAATTCTCCAGTAAAGATAATCATACAGAAATGCAATTAATTATCAAATAGAATAATACAAATTTTTCTTTGAACCATTATAAAGTATGCATTCAGTTATTATATAGGCTACATTTTTGTAAATTTTCGCCTAATTTTCGAAAATCACAAACAATTTCAAGTTGAGTTTAATACTGTTCGGATGCACGGAGTAGATTAAAAATGAAATTTCGAAATTCTAAATTAAAAAAAATTAAAATTTTAAAATTTA
Organism: Drosophila melanica; assembly: GCA_004143765.1. Classification (NCBI taxonomy): domain Eukaryota; kingdom Metazoa; phylum Arthropoda; class Insecta; order Diptera; family Drosophilidae; genus Drosophila; species Drosophila melanica. The sequence goes on from SCDT01001658.1 coordinate 17,037, forward strand.
GTAAGCGAGATTAAAAGATTTGGGAAAATAAAAAATTTATTTTTTAATTTAATTCCAAATTTTCGCCAATTTTAACCAAGATCCTTAGTTTACACTTACACTTATTTATACATTTAAATATTTTAGTAGCAAAGTTGTGATTCCTGACAATGCCAAAGTTGATATGGCTTAGCAGAGTAAGGGTATTTTAATAGCATCAACTTACGGGCTTGGCAATATGGTGGCACGGCTTGTGATTTATGCGGAACCGCTGCGATATGGCAGACCAACCACACACACGCACTCGTAGCTTCATACAGCAGTTTTAGCAATATATCAATCAATCAGATGACACATACAGATACAGACACAGACACAGATAGACACATGCATGAGGGGGAAGGACGAGGGCTCATTAAAATTAATTAGAAATGATAGCCGCGAGTGCAGGAATTTATGGACATCAAAAACATATATATATATANATCCATGAGGGGGAAGGACGAGGGCTCATTAAAATTAATTAGAAATGATAGCCGTGAGTGCAGGAATTTATGGACATCAAAAACATATATATATATATATATATAAATAAAATGTTGGGCGATAAGAGAAATATTGACGCCAGTTAAATAGCTACGCAAATTGGCGAAAAATGAGTTAACAAAGTCCCTCGCGCCCCTCGGTCCCTAAGGGCCAAGTTGTTAATCAGCCAAAAGCCTACAACAATTTTAGAACTCATAATTAAAAACATAAAAAGTTTTGTTAGCCTTAAGTGCCCAAGGGGAGCAGTCGCCTGTTGCCCGCCTCCTGGCTGAGGCCACTCGGCAACAAATTGACAGTCCGAGGAGAGGCAAAAACTGCTCTGCCACTGGGACTGGTGGTGGCAAGTAAAAGTTGGGCAGGGACATTGATTTAGTCCCCCATCAATTGAATTGGCAATGAGCGGGACGCAACTAGCACTGGACAGTGAATAAAAGCACTTATATTGTAGATATATGTGAGAGTAACGTACAAATAAAACATTGTTAGATTGTATTTAAATTCTTTGCTATACAGAAGCACTTGGCTGTTTTATATACTTACTTTGGCCAGAAAAAAAAACCACATAGATGCTCTTGACAAAAGTGACAACACAACATTACGCATACGCCCCCAGTAACCAAATAACCAGAAAACAACTCAACGCACAGCTCGTTAAGGGGCTCTCTGTGTGTGTGTCTGCATGTGTGGGTGTGTGTGTGTGTGTGTGTGTAGGAGGGTGGGTGTATGCGTGTTTGCATGTATGTTTTTGAACTCTGGGGACCCCTAATAATTTGCTGGCGGAGCACTTGACTTGCGTCGTTTACATGGCCATTAATGTTACTTTTGCCAACGCAGCCTCCAGTTGCCACCGCAGCCGCAGCCTGTGTCGCTGCCTGGATGTTCGCCTTGGGAAAGAATTGCTGCCGCTGCTTCTACTGCTGCTGCTACTGCTGACCGCTGTTGGCAGAGCACACAGAGGCCCGACCCCATTCAATAGAAGCTGCTGCTGTTGCTGTTTGTTACTTTTATTGATTGTGGCAACAAAAACTGTTGCCTACTTTTTGGCATGCGTCCACTCGACATGCTAATATTTATACAAGTGTAAAAGGATATAGTATATGTGTGTGTGTGAGTGTGTGTGATTGTGTTTCTGATTGTTGAGCACCCACCCATAGCCGCACAAATATATGGTAATTTATTTTTAAATTACGACAAATTGTAGAGCTCTGAAATGGGCTGCCCTTTGGAGCCAGAGAGCGGGTGAGATTTGAGACAAAAAGGTTCCGGCTCTGTGAGTTTGCATTGATTTGTCTTCAAAAACGTGCGGGCTGTCAATTGTGCAGGTCGTTTAATATTAAAGCTAACAGCTGAAAATGGTTAACATCCACACAAGGTCTAATCTCATATCAGCTACAGTTGAGGATTAACTCAACATTTCAGCTTATATCATATGGCATACCAATTAGCTAATTTAATCCCTGCTCGCTTTGATAAACAGAAAAAACAGCATAAATATTAGTTTTTAATGTTGCATTTATTGTTTTTGAATTTTATTTCGTTTGTCGATTGGATAAAAATTGTACATTAAATTTTAATTAAAGTTTTGCCGTTTGTAGACGCTGCTGCTACATTAATTGAGCAATATGTATATATATATATATATATGAAAATTTTATTTAGCTAATAGCAATATAATCATATATGTATTCGTTTTTGTATTTGTATTCAGTAGTATTTATATGCATTTGTATTTAAATGTTGAATTTGGAAGAATAGAATTGCTTAAGTACATTATTATAAGAAAAAAGGAGGAATAACAATATTAATTGTTTTCGCTATTTTGAGTATCTGCTAAAGCGCCGCAAAACTGGGCAGTAATTTTGGGGGTATAGTTTTCGATTTGGATGGGTGGTTGAATGTTTGGTTGAAAGTTGGCTGAATGAATACTTAATCAGAGGCGACCTTGATATGTTTATGTTTTGAAAAATCGATTTTGATCTAAATTGTATATAGTAAAGTTTAAGTTTAGATATCATATAAGTAGTTTAGTTTTGAGTTGAATTCGATTTATAAATACTTTTGATTTAATGTTCAATTTTAAGAGATCTCTAATAAATATTAGATATAGTATATCAATTCATATATATGTTGATGTCAATCGAATTATAATTAGTATCATTAATTTAAATGAGTTGGCATCTAATAGTATTTATCATATTTATAATAATTATGCAATGGCCCAATTCGCATAAAGTAATTGTAATGCTTTTTTTTAATACTTTGTTAACTAATTAATATTTTAATTACTCGTTAATTGTTCATAGCAATTCGTTTAGCTGTGCGTTTGGAGCAAATAGCGGTTTGGTATTTGAAAATTATTAACCTCCCCACGGTCTGTCGTATTATCGTATAATCGTAATCGTAATTGTAATCGTAATCGTAATCGTTATCATTCGATATGGGCAAATATAGAACTCAAGGTAATCTCTCAATCGTAGCTCAATGAGACTGTGGACTTGGGCGTGGGAAGCGGCGATGTGGTATTCTCCTCCTCATCATCGTTCTCCTGTGAGTCCTCCGGCTCGCCGAGTGCATGGACGAACTCATAGAAATCAATGCGCCCATCACCATCCACATCCACCTCCTTGATCATGTCCTCAACTATAAAAAGCAATGGGAGCAACGAAAACAACGAGATATGGCCACAACTTACTGTCCTCCTCGTCGAGATCCTCGCCCAGGCACTGCAGCACGGCGCGCAAATCGGAGGCGGTTATATAGCCACGATTGTGCTTGTCAAAGACACGGAAGGCGTCGCGCAGCTCGCGCTCCTCCTGATCGGCAGACGATAAGCCTGACTTGTCTTCATAGGTCATATTGGAAAGAATATCAACGAACTCCTCAAAGCTCACATTGCCATCACCTGCAGCGAGGCAAGCAGAGCGAAAGGGAAAAAAGAGAGTAAGGAAGAACGTTAGTCAGGGCAGTGCGCTTAGCTAGGCATTTGTGGAGCATTGTGTGTGGGTTACCCACCATCCACGTCAATCTCCTGCAGCATCTCCTGTAGCTCCTCGACACGCGCAAACTGTCCCAGGGAGCGCATAACGGTGCCCAGCTCTTCCTTGGTTATGCAGCCGTCGCCATCCTTGTCAAACAGGCGAAATGCCTCGCGGAACTCTGTAAGGCATCACAATACGAAAATCGAAATCAAGTTGTAAATTCGTTAACCTACCGCGCATTTGTCCCTTGGAAATGCAGCGACGCTTGTCCAGTGCATCCGCATCCGCCTCGCCATGGCAGGCGTCCACCGCATAGGAGCTGGCCCGCTGCGAGAATTGACGTGTTTTCGTTTTGCGCTTGTTGCGCAGTGTCCCAGTCTCAGTGCCAATATCTCCTCCGGCCAAGCCAACGGGCGCCGAGCTGCGCACGCTCAGCGAGGTCTTCAAGGATGGCCGCTGCGTGGCCAGCTGGTCGTAGTCATCATAATCCTCTCCATCCTCCTCACCCTCACCCTCATCCTCCTCGTCGTAGTCATCTGCCTCATCGTCGTTGTACTGCTCGTATACCACCTGGTCGCTGAGGTTGCGCTGCGCATAACTGACTCGAGTCCTGTTGCGAGTTGCGCCCGAGGTCGTGCCCCCGCCCATTACCCCGACTCCCGCCTCGCACGAGCTGGAATCCGTGTCCGCATCGGAGGCGGCATTGCCGGCGCCTCGTTTTTGGTGTTGTTGTTGCTGCTGTTGCGTTGTCACTCGCTTGCGTTGTCGCTGGCGTCGCTGCAGTGGCTTCGTCGTTGCCGGCTGGCCGTGTAGCTCATTTGTGTGCTTCTGCTTCTGCTGAGCCGCCTGGCTGTGGCCATCAACCGGTTGCTGCTCCTCCTCCTGCTGCTGCTCGTTGTCTGTGCCCGCCGCCATCTGCTCCTCGTCGGGTTCATCGCCACTTAGCGGCGTGTTTCTCGTCTGTTACAAGGGCAACCAAAGCGGGTTAAAGATTCAATTTCAAAACAAAAACAAGCAAAGATTAAATGTCCTTGCTCGTAGTGTAGTATAGCACAGTTGCAGCTCAGTTTTTGTTTGACTGCATATCGCTCTAAAGTGTTTATCTACATACCTATTTTTATACTCGTTCATTAAGTAAAAGTGTATATTCGGTTTGTGTAAATCTATTATATATTTATACTCGTGTCTACCCAGCTTAAAGATTTTCTCGATATGTGGATATAAATTCATCTCTTGCACAATTTTTAGAGCTTGAGTCACCAAAGTTTTAGCCATGTCCGTCCCTCTGTATGAATCTATACTATTTATGATTTTGTTCTCGAAGCCTGCCTTGGATTTTTGATACCTTCCCTACGCATTTTAAATACTACAGACTACTCTCCACGTTCTATTAATTTCATAAAGAAAAGTTTAGTTTATTCAAGAATTGTGTTATTCAAGTTATTATAAATTCGTGCATTTTTGTAACGATAGATCGCAGCGTTAAGGGTATTCCAGGGCACAAGCTCTTTTTATTTAGTCAGCAATCAAGATGCAAAACACTATTTTATCTGTCTTCATGGCTATGTATTATTGACACCATTAATATATGCAGATATAAATTTCACTGATTTAATTGTAAAAGAAAAACTCATATAAGAACTGACAGTTTCTGTGGCAGCCAAAGGATATGGTATATTTGACGAGCTTAAATAAACCAAACAAAATAAAAGTTATTTTAAACAGACTCAAATTTGTGACTATCTCTCCTACGACATGCGCATCCCTACCAAGCTAAATAGAGTTTCAAAATTGAGAGATTAGTTTACATAGGAACAGACAGACGAACGTGGTTATGAAGCAGCAGGAATATATGTATATACTTAACAGATGGTACAGATAGCATATTTTATGAGTATGAGCAGGAGTGGGTGTAGGGCACAGGAGATTGGCTTTTGTGAAGAATGTTGCGACCTTACCATTAGCTGTCTCAGCTCGCGGGCAATGGTTGAACCAGTTAAAAACTTGTTAACTGCCGTGAAAAGGCGTTTTCCTTCCAATGTGGCGGCCTTGATTGCAACTGCTTTGGACTTTAAGTATCGCTCTCGCTATTAGTCGAATTATGATGTCGATGTCGATGTTGGTGCCACACTAGCCCACACTCTGTTAGCTCGTACCACGTTCAGCCGTTGCTCCGAACATTCAAATTTCTAATTAGACGCATTTGTGTCCCACGTCAGTTTGTCCGCCCGGCGTGTCCTGCGCGTCCAGCTGCCCGTTGTGGATGCTATAAAGAGATAAAGGAGGCGAAATGATAATTAAACAATTTGTTCGTTAAATGCAATTCAATTGAAGCGAGCCATGTTTGCGACCAATTCCATTGCCATTCACCTGCCAATTGGCACGTTTCTAATTTCTGTTTCTGGTTAACGGCATTGACGTGCCCGCATGCGGTTCTGGATGGGAATGGGAAGCGGGGCAATAGGGCCAATAGTCCAACTGCTGTATTGTGACTACACACACACACACACACACGGTTACCTGTCTGCCAGCAGTTGGCAATCATCATGTAAATTGTATGACAGGCAGGTTACATTTACATGAATGCAGTGAGGAAATGGGCTGAATTAACCATCTGGTTAGCATTGTGGTTTGGGGTTTCACCAAGCAGGCAGCCACAAGCTCTGTGTGAAATTTTGTTGCAGCTAATTTAACAGTTGAATGGTTCTCTTTTTTTCATTTCCTTTCTACAAATACACTCAGAGAAAAACGTCCTTCTAAATTAAAATATCTTTTTGTTATTATAATATTCCTTAACTAATCGGTCGATTTATGGGCATTAATGTTTTCAATATACATGAAACATTAAATTTTTGGGTTTTTGCATTTTTGTTTCTGTCGCTACACTTAGAGAAAGAATACCCTTCTAAATTCAGGCAACCTTTTGTTCTTAAAATATTCTTTAACTTATTAACAATTATTCTCGATTTATAAAATTTTAAAACAATAATTTAATTCCTTTTCATTTTTTTTAACTTATAAAATAATGTTCTCGAAATAAGAGTTTTGAAAAAGAATATTTTTTGGCACAAACTTCTTGGTTTTTTCTCTGAGTGCACGCATTATTGTTTGCTTGGCTCTGTTGTACAGACAAGTGTCCTCCAGCTATTACAACAGTTCAATCGATTTTTATCAACATCAATCCAGAATCAACGTAAACTATATTTAAAATGTAACTATCAAGTTAAGGCTTGGTTTTATCATCGTTGTTAACTTCCCTGCAAGCTCCTTTAGCATCACACTGTTTTATGGTCACTGCAAGGCAAAAGGCGATGTTTTTAAATGTGGACTTCATTGGTTGAATGATAATCAACATTAAAATGATGCCTGCAATAAGAACTTGCGCATTCACAAATCATCCAACAAGTTGCTCGGCGAAAATCTTTGGCTTCCTGTTAAGCCCTGGATGCTTAGCAGTCTTGGGCGATGACTTGGCACGTCTTGTTAATGTGTTTAATCTACGTGACACGACAGACTCTTGAGTTCCTGCGTTCTGATCGCTGCCTTGGGCTGTCATCGGGGCGAACGGGGCGTATGTGTAATATGCCAAGACTGACAGCCAACAAGCAGCCATAAATGTTGGCACAGTGATTGTGATTGATGTGCTGGCAGGACACGTCAAGACAATGGCAGAGGCAGACGCAGAGGTACAGTGGTATCCCTCTCGTCAGTTGTTCAAGCAGGCTCTGACTTTGGTTTTGTATATTTCATTTCTCGCTTAGCATAAACACACACAATATCATTTCATATAGACAGTAATTCTATTTCACATTTAGATTTTACTGGTTAGGTCTATTTTTTTTTTTTGGTATTTTTTTTTTGTCTCGTCTGTATTTTGTCTCTGCAACAATGGATAAAAAGCACGCATCCTGCATTGACTTGCACACCAGTCGAAATGTGAAGCTGCTCATTGAGAAATTTGAGGGCATGTGCGAATGCAAGGTGCACCCATCCGAAAAAATGGACGACTGGAATATAGAATCGCTGTCTGGACGTGTCGCCGAAACGGTGGCAAAATTTGAGCATAGCAGCTTTTTGGGACACCGCTTTGTGCAAATGCGACTACCACAAACCACATGCGGAGATCAGGCTGCAGATCTCTGTCTGGTCAATTTGCAGCTAAAGCTTAGCCAGTTGACTGTGCCCGCTGAGAGTGCGATCCAAATTGAGGAGCAGCCGCAGGCGCCTAGTAAAGAAGATAAAGAGCAGTACAATAGGCCATATGATTTGGATAGGAATACATCAAATCTTGAGATGGCCATGGAATGCTCAAGCATCAGCATCTTAAACAACAATCTGAATCTCTCGCCCATACCCAGCCTAAAAAACTTTGAACTCGGTAAATATAATATATTTACGCTCAGACCTAAACTCTACTTGATATTCGTTCTTTTTATGTTAAGCCAGCCCTCTGATGATATGTTCCCTATCCCGCCAGGTGATTCGGACTATCTGTTCATGCGGCCAAGCTATAGTTGCACTTGGTAAATGGCTCGCTCAAGTCTTGGGCTGCATGGTGCCCTTGATTGGCAGCGACAGTTTCATACAGAAACTTTACCTGAGGGCAAAATCTGCACGATAGTCGACTGCTTAATGCAGTTATTAAGAAGTTTCTTTCTGTACGTCTCAAAAGGCCATTCAAATTTCAAGTGTGTTGAAAAAATTTCGGTGGTGTTAAGTAATGCTCTTGTTTTATTTCTCTAATGGAAGAAGCCAAGTGGGGTGGGTGGGCGAGTGGAGGTGGGAAGACAAAATCTTGGAAAACATCTCTCTTTTGCTGCCTCTTAAAGCTGCAAAGTAAAGATAATATAAATGGAAGGAAATCAAGAGCCAATACGCTCTAGGACATTTCACATCCTCTCCCATCTTTTTTTTGTTCAAAGAGGAATTTCAGATGCAAAGACGAGATAAATGAAACGAAATTAAAAGCCAATTGGGTGTAATTAGCAGAAATGTGTAAAGAGATGTAAGCAGAAATCTAAGGAATGGGAAGTAAAAACGGATAGGAGAGGTGGCAAGCACAGAATAAATTAAGTCATCCGCTTGCCACAATTTAAAGATTTATGAAAAATGAAACCAAAGCAGTGGAAGTTAAATAGAGCAGAACGATAAAAAAAAGAACTTAAAAAAAAAATGACAGTGAGACGGGCAGGGACAGAACATCAAAGTCGGGTGTAACCAACAGCGCAATACTCGTTCACAGTGAATATAAATTGAATCGAGTTAAAGTAGATGTACATGAGTATATATCTAAAGTTTGAGACTCTGGCTTTTGGGAAAAAACTTCGGTTATCCGGACGGAGATTGCACAAACTCAATATGCTCTGTTCATCTAGAAATCGAGGTAAAGCGCGAAATTGAGCGCTTTCCAGACGAAAAATATTTTTCGGTGTGAATTTAAATTGGATGTCAATTGCTTCTGCGCACAATTTTGCAGCACATTTCATTTAGTGCACAAGGATGCCTCAGTCTGTCTCATCGTTATCATCATCATAGTGATGAAGAACATCATCAGCTGCAGCTGCCAGAACTAGAGGGCTGCCCACACAATAAAATGCCTGCGTGCGTCCAAAGCGGAAGGATGCCACCGACGTGGCCCACATGCAGCTGCTGGCACACTGGCTGGGAAGCCGCAAAATAAATGGCCAAAAGGATGTGTCAAGGCGAGAATAAGAACGAGCTCATTGGACAACAAGCATGGCCAAGCGTCGTATTGAATGTGCCAAGCAATTTCTCTCTCGCTCCCTCCATCACCGTTTTCCTTACTGTGTCTCATGTTGCACGGCTTTGCAAAATGACCACAGAGCGCAGATGGACACTTGCGTGAAGGCCAGCTGCATGCTGATGGATTTGCGTAGTGGCACACCAACACCCACACACACATATGCACACATAGAAGCACACGTGTAATTAACGTAAACCTGACTATTAAGCTGTTTAAACATGCAATTAACTCCACTTCTGGGCCTTGGCATTTGCATATAAGCAGCTGATTCCCTGCCTTCAAATGAACATCGTCTTCACTATAATCATCATCATCATTATCTTCTTGCGCATCCTGCAATTCCACTTTGCATTTGCACACAGACACACACAGACACACACACACACAGACACACACACACACACACACACACAGACAGACACCTTTAACAAGTCCTATGAAATCGCTCTTAAAAAACAACAAAAAACTTGAACAGTCAGTTGTCGAGACCCCTCAAAAATACACTAGCGTAACGCCTCCCCCGGCCACGCCCAGCCGCCACCGTCGCCTCACTAATACGCATTGCATAACTTTGTCAGCCGGCAGTTGATTTGTTTATTAGCAGCATCTCAGAAACTCAAATTGCAAGTTGCAAGTTTCAAGTGGCAAGCTAAAAGTTGGCGCCAGCTGACAGCTACCAGCAGCATCGGGGGGATGCGGCAGGAGAGTGGATAACTTTAAGTGATGAGCGTTTGATAAATGAAATGAAGTTGATATGCAAAGTTTTTAATAGACATAAACGGGCAACAGGAGCAGCTGGCAGCAGAAGCTTCGGTTACACGTAAAATTCTTTAAAGTCTGTAGGCTTTATTTATAGCCAATAATAAGTATTCAGTAGACCGAACAACCACTTGTGTGCCAACGAAAATCGCCTTTATTGCCCGAACTTGAAGTCAAGTGTGCAAGAAGAACAAAACAGTTGGAAAAAAAAGGCTCGATTCTGGAATTTTTGACTAAGAGATACCCTGAACCAAAGACAATATAAATACGAAAACGAAATCGGTGCACTTGCGCTCTCACAATTTTCGAGCCGCGAGTACACCCTCTCCCTGAATAGGATATTTTTACTTTTTTAGTGCTTTTAACATTTTATTCCAAAACTACTACAAAAAAATTGCAAAATCAGTACAAAGCAAAATGTTTGCTGCATATATGTATACTGAGTTTCAATCAAGCCATTAGTTTAAACATAGTTAGTTTTATATGTATAAACATTTTATATATGAAGAGTATAAATAAGGGTATTTTTGTATCGATGCACCCAAACAATACACTTGTCCGCAACCCATAATAAGCATGAAAATCTAAAGGTTGCATATTTTTTGAATTCTCGACGTCACATCTTAGATTTCTGTGCAAGTGTGCAATTTTTGCCTGCCGAACAGAAGCTGATGTGACGTCACGTGGTTGCGCCGAATTATGGACCATTTTCCTTTTTACTACTGCTACTCCGGCAGGCAAAATTTCTAGCTACCTGCGCATTGAATCGTGTGGCTTTTCGCTCTCGAAAAGCCACTCGGTTGGTGTGGCGTTTAAAGAGCGAAAAGCCACTTGAAAAGCCGCACCAGAAATGTTTGATTACGTTGAAATGTATGCGCGTTACTCATCTTAGTAATTATATTGTCTTTGCCTTAACTCTGTGATCTGTCTTTACAAACATTTCAGCCTCCTTTAATTCACACATATACAAAAGTACACCTACACACACACACAGACACTTTTTTTTAGGAGAAATACACATTATTGTTTTTTCAAGGAGCCTTTGCTCTATGAATAATAGGTTACATTAAAAATTGTTACCGTCAAGATTTTACTTAGATTTAAAAAATTGAATATGTCGTCGGAATAGCATATTTTTAAACAGTTCTGAGCCTATTTTGAAAATTTAAAACTAACAACAAATACTGGTAGTAGATTGAGAACATGTCGAAAGGAAGGGGACCTCTCTCAAAACTGTACAACACTGTAATAAATTCCGTGGACAAAGTTGTACCAAAAGCCGTGCGACCAATGTGGGAATCTCCAGCAGGTCCAAAAACTGTGTTCTTCTGGGCACCGCTAGGAAAGTGGGCCCTTGTGCTTGCTGGCATTGGTGATCTCATAAGACGACCCGCTCAAAACGTATCCATTAATCAATCCAGTGTTCTGGCAGCCACCGGATTAGTTTGGTCCCGATACTCTGTCGTCATTATACCCAAAAATTACAGCCTACTAGCAGTCAATTTTGTTGTATTTCTGACGCAGAGCTTTTTGATGGCTAAGCATCTTAAATGGAGGAGCGAGAATACCAAGAACGCAGTCTTCCAACATCCTCAATCTTTTTTGTCAGTTTTTGATATTTGGTAGCCAAAAAATTAAAAAAATGTTCTAATTAAATAAACATTATATTCCATTTGTGTTTTTTATTGCAGATCCGAGGCTTACTAAAGAAAATTAAAACAGTTACGACATATTCCCATATTCAAATTTAAAAACACGGCACTAGTTATCAGCTGTTTCAAACAGTGTGACCAAGTTATAGATCCTCTTTTATATCTTCCAAGTCTTTCGCACCAAATTCAGCATTGCCTTTCAAACGAGCATCTTTACACAATTTTTAGGACTTAACAGAAGCATTCGAATATATGCACAAACCAAAGCGCAGAGCTTTAGTGTCCCACTAAATTTTGTGGTGCTAAACAAGTGTAACATTTATTAATTTATAACAATATTATTGAAATCGAAAAATCGACATCGAAAAAATAAATCATAAACTTGTTTTGCGTCTGGATTAGTAGAATCTATAGTAGAAAAGTTTTGTAGTTTGAGAACTCGCAGCATTCAGACGTGCAGACGGACAGACGGACATCTTCGTAATCAAGAATATATATATTTTTTATGGGTTAGGATATACTTCCTTCGGCCTGCAGATAAATGTGAACATCTTTTAACAATTTTCAATGGGTTCAGGGTATAAAAAGCGACTCGATACCTTACTTTACTCGAAACCATACTTTAAATAAAAAAAACAAAAACAAATAAATGAATAAAAATAAATTTGAAGTCATGAAATCGCAAAAAACTTAAAGAAAAATTAGGTCAATCGGTAAACCGAACCAAAACG
>SCDT01001659.1:3654-30162 GCA_004143765.1 Drosophila melanica
ACCCTGCCCCCGCCCCCCTGTCCGTCCCATCCCCCTCGGAATTAAGCCTGCTGCAATTGTTCGTTTGCATTTCCTGTCTGAGATGTTTGTTCGAGGCGCGCTCTAATTATGCGCTCAGCATGGCTGGCATAATGTCCCGATGCCAGAGCACAGACCCGAGACCCGCTTAAGCCCCTGTCCGGCTGCTTATCAAGACAACAAGAACCAGAACAAGAACAAGAATAACAACAATAACAAAAACAACAACAGTAACAAAATCAAACAAACAACAAAAAAAAAAGTATCCATGCCCAAGCTTTATCTAACACTCTTTCTCTCTCTCACTCTCACTCTCTCTCTTCCTCTTTTCTTTTTCCGTCTATCTGTTCCGTACTCTCTCTCTCTCTCTCTCTTTCTCGCTTTCTCCCTCTAATACACTGCCTTTTTTGTTCACTGTATGTCGCCTAACTCCCATGCCTTACTGTACGCCCACGCGCTCTCTCTCTCTGTGTGTTTGAGTTTGTGTGTGCGTGTGTGTGTGTGTGTGTGTGTGTGTTGAAATTCCCCTTGCACCCTACCACGCCTGCACTACCCTCTACCGGCAGCAATGAATTGAAGACAACTGGGAGCATGGATGCCACCACCGGCTCCTCATCCTCGGAATATTACGAGCGCACCTCGCAGAGCGGCTCGCTCTCTGTGGAGGATGAGAACAGCGATATAACCATTGAGAATGGCACCGAGGACATTGACGACTACATCGAGGACTCGCTGTCGAACATGTGCGATGCGGCGATCGACAGCGATCCCATCAGCGTTGACATCGACCCATCCGTCCAGGGCCAGCTGCGCGCGCTCTCCTTCGACCTGAGCCTGAGCGTCGCCAGCGGCGGCAGCGTTGACTGTGTGACGCCTACGCCGCAATTGGAGCCGCCCATGGCGAGCACATCAGCGGCAGCAGCGGCCGCAGCGGCGGCCGCCACAATGCCGCCAAAAAGCGGCGGACCAGAAAAGCGACACCAACGCGCCTCGACCGGATCATCGTCGTCGTCGCTGTTTGTCAGCGAGAGCCAGCGTTTGCAGCGTGCCGCTGCCGCCGTTTACAACTATCGATCATCAATTCAGATGTCCACGGAGCACGAGTACGCGTACATCAATGACATCTACAGCGAGGATGACGAGAAGGTCTATGAGGATCTCTGCTACGTGACGTTCCAGTCCAAGGCCAAACCAGAGGTGTGCTGCCTTCATACTCCACATGCTCGTTTCAAAACTCTCTCTCTCTGTAACACCACGGTGTAACACCAACAAACACCAACAACAACAACAAAACACCTAACCACCCACCCACCCACCAACAAAAAAAAAGCCACCCGAACAATCGCTTATTTGTGTAATTGCAACCCATCTAAACTCTACTCGTATGTATGTATGCAAACTGGCTATCTGCTCCACACAGCTGCCAACCATTCACCACTATCACCAACTAAATTACACCCCACACACACACACACACTCATACATACACATACAACACTATCAAAATCCACCTGCACTGCAATTCATGTCAATTTATGTCTGTGCATTCTTTTGTGTTCGCTTTTGCTTATACTTTCTGTTTCTGCTTCTACTTCTTCGTTGTCTTCTTCTTCTTCTTTGTACCCACGCCCTGCACTCTGAACAGACCTCAAGCCCATTTACCCCAGAAAATCGCAATACCATTGAGCAAAAATGGCAACCGGCACAAGCGGAAATAGCTTCGTCTTTTTTTGTCGTATTTTTTACCTCTTTTTTTTACTTATTTTTTTTCACTCAAATAATCGAAACCGTTGTCATCCAAAGCTAGTCTCATTAGTGTGGGGCCTTTATAAAAGCGCGGATATATGCCAGACACGATTTACTGACAACAACAAAAAAAAAACAAATCAGAAAACACACAAAATTGATATCGATCCAAAATTTGTTTGGGGATTTTTATTTGCCAGCGTTTCTGATAACAGCTAACCCAAATGGGTAACTCCAAGCCAAACATGTTTTTGTAATATACTCAAAGTCTCGTACATGTTTCCAAATGAAAACTGATTATGGAATTCCTATTAGATTTTTCCATTTTCATTCCAATTTCGATTGAACTCAACTAGATAAGAGGTTATCGAGAATCATTAAAATATAATATCAAATCAATCTTTAAATCTGGCTGGCAATCGAGGAACTTGATGCAGTTAACACAAATTTCATATAATTATATATCAGGTTTTACATGAGTAATATATATACATAATACCTTATGTTCCAAATCATATCAAATCAGTTCGTTCAAATCCCAGGCAGAATTGTATAAATCATAATCAGTGCAGATTTCTCATAACTTGAATTTATACGTAACCATAATTATTTAGAGTGATCAATCAAATAACAATCGAATGCGATCTTTGAATCGATATTTAACAATTTTATATAAGAAACAGTAGATTGATTATTGACATATGTAGAATATACAATCGGTTTAAGTGGATATTAATCGTATACAGGCGCAGACTTTTGGACCAATTTCCATATACAAGTTATTTATTTGTCCATTTGCGTTGTGCTGTTTTTCCGATCCATTGCCAATATTTACATAGTATATAGATATATATATATACATATTAGTTTTCCTTTTGGCTAGTGTATCCGTGTGTGTTATATTTTATTTGCTTTCCATAAACAATAAGCGAATATCTACAATAATTCTTTGTGATCTTCGAGGGAGATCATGCTTTGAACTATCTAGAGCTTAGCGTTTCATGCTTTTCAAGTCTTTTCTTTTAAAATACAGTTCATGTTTTTTGTTTTTTGTTTTACCTGTCGTGCCTTTGTCTGTGTTAAGTGTACACCTTACGAAAATAACAGCCATGATCTCGTGTGTGTGTGTGTGTGTGTGTGTACGTGTGTACGTGTGTGTATATATATATAGAAAGAGCAATATATTGTTTGTTAGTTAGAGGAACATATGATGTTTAGCATCTTAAGCTTCCATCCGAACTCCCGATTTGGCGCTCATTGCTGGCCATCGTCATCGGTGTCATCATCGTCGTCGTCCTCGTCGCAGCTGCTGTGGCAGTTGTAGTCGACGTTGTTGTAGATTTTCATTAGAAGCGGCGCCACATTCAGGCCAGGCACCAAATGCTCCAACACCTGTCCGGCCACCTTGCACAGCCCGCCCAGACGCAACTCCATCCGATGCTCGTACCTGCGTCGATGTTTGTAATATTTTTCCCTTTCGCTCATCGCCTTGCGCTTCCTTTTCGATGAGCACGCTGCAGTTGTCTGCTCAACCAGCGACGCTGAACCGGACCAGCTGGAGGTCTTCGCTGGCCGATCGTTCCGTTCGTTCAGCGGCATTGATCCGGATGCTGTCTCGGATGGTGCGGGCAAATGCTCCGCCGATTTGGCGGGCAGCGGTGAGCCCATAATCGACTCCGTCTCCGATAGGTCCGACACCTCGACAGCCACCGGATCGGATGGCTGGGAGCTCTCCTCCGAGTCCGAGTCAGTGTATATGTCCGATGGTGAACCCTCGTCCGGGGCCGCATTCATTTCATTCGATAGCGGGACCTGCATGCCAATTAGAACATCGCCGCAGTTCTTATCCAGTTCGAGCTGTTGCTGCTGCTGCTCATCTGGGTCGGCCAGCGAGCAATCCAACTCCTCGTTGACGGCTGCCGGATCCTGTTGGGGACCATGCACCTGCTTGCGTGCGCTGCTCAGCGCCGCTATCGATGCACAAAAGTTGTGATCATTGACAACGCCGCGCATGGCCAGATTACTGTTCGAGGACTCCTGCACGTTGGGCTCCTTGAGCGCGTACGAATGCAGGTCGGCGGTCTTTTGGTTCATATACGCGTGTATCTCGCCGAAGAACTCCCACTCCTCGTTGAGCACATCGATGTACTGCTTATTGAGCGGTACCGACCGCGTGTTCGCCTTTTGTATGCGATACCGCTGCACCATGTTGAGCCATTGTTTGCGCAGCGCGCGTTCACTGTAGTCGCCAATGTTTGCCATGTCCTTGAACTTTCTGCAACACAAACACAAAGCACGCAAAACAGTTTATTGCGATGTGCAACGAGTGCAAGACAAAAGCGCACTTACTTCCATGGCTCCGCCTGCTTTGACGAATACTTGGAGAACAAATCCTCGGCTTCGATGCGCTTGGTGACAAGCAGACGCTTCTCTTCCACAGACCCTGCAACAAATGCGCAGATGATAGGCTCAGTTTTTAACATTGGCAAATGCATTCGAGTTACTTACACTTCTTGGAACCACTTTTTGCATATGTGTGATGATCCATTGCGCAGTTTGCAGTTGAAAATGCTTCCAACGCACGTGCACCGTAAAATTAACGAATAAAAAAAAGTGGAAATTGGATGCTCTGGCTGCTGTTGTTGCTGCTGCTGTTGCCTGGCCGCCCTGGTTCTGTTCGCTGTATGTTAAGTTAACATCACAATGTTATTGACAATGCTGGTCTGTTAAACATCATGTTGTGCCCGGATGATGAGTCACAATCGGGTTTCATCGACTTATCGATATTTATTTTTGTATGCGATAATATTAAACATTATTATTTTTATATTGAAATTATCGCAGTTGCGCGGCAGATTATTTTGATTTGAATTGTTCAACATTTTCAATGTGTATATTTTGCTTACAGTTTTGCGTTGGTTATACATTTTTTGTTTTGATTTATTTTGTTTCTGTTTTTATGTTTCATTCAGTACCACCGACAATATTGCATGCAATGGAACCGTTTATGATCACACCAACACAAAAGAAGAGGAGGTCTATCAAGATTTGTGCGCACTGCACAGAACGAGTAGAGGCCAGGTAGTAATTTGGTTCAACTATGTACATTATCTAAAGCCTGCCAAACAATGTTTAGCTATGCTTAGTTGCATGATTCTGTGACGAGGCTGCTGCCTAATCTCAGCTCAGATCGACTAACTGCTGCACATCTCTTCCCGTTCCTGTAGACCGCATCGGCGACCAGCTTTGAGCAGCGCGACTATGTCATACGCGAGCTCATCGACACCGAATCCAACTATCTGGACGTGCTTAATGCACTCAAGGCCAAGTTTATGCTACCGCTGGAGCGTCATCTCAACCAAGACGAACTGCGTCTTATCTTTCCGCGCATACGAGTGAGCACTGAAGCGAAACAACAGAAACAACGACCACATATCTAAGATGTTTTGTATTTTCAGGAACTGGCTGATATACACACCAAGTTTCTGGAGAAGCTGCGCGAATCGCTGGTGCCCAACACGAAGCATAAAATGGGGCAGGTCTTCCTTGAGTTTCGTGAGCCGTTTCTTATTTACGGCGAGTACTGCTCCTGCCTGCTAAACGCCATTGATTACCTGGCCGATGTGTGCAAGAAAAACCAAATCATTGACCAACTGGTGCAGAAATGCGAACGCGAATACAACGTGGGTAAACTGCAGCTGCGGGATATACTCTCGGTGCCCATGCAGCGCATACTTAAATACCATTTGCTGCTCGACAAGCTGGTTAAGGAGACATCGCCACTGCACGAGGACTATCGTGCGCTGGAGCGTGCCAAGGATGCGATGATCGATGTGTCGCAGTATATTAACGAGGTTAAGCGCGATTCGGATCATCTTGTCATCATACAAAAGGTCAAGGACAGCATATTTGATTTGAATTTGCCCCAAAACGGCAACGATCTGCTACAGTACGGCCGTCTTCTGCTCGACGGCGATCTGCATATAAAGGCGCACGAGGATCAAAAAACCAAAATGCGTTACGCATTTGTCTTTGACAAAATTCTCATACTGGTGAAGCCGCTGCACATCAAGACCGGCGACATGCAGTACACATATCGTGACTCGCACAACCTCGCCGACTATCGCGTCGAGCAGAGCCACTCCCGACGCACGCTCGGCCGCGACACGCGCTTCAAATATCAGCTGCTGTTGGCACGCAAATCGGCGAAAACTGCATTCACACTCTACTTGAAGTCGGAGCACGAGCGCGACAAGTGGCGCAAGGCGCTCACCGAGGCCATGTAAGTGATGCACCAGAACACTAGTACAGTGAAGCTTGAACGTTTCTTTTTTGGGCTATTGCAGGGAAAGTCTCGATCCACCCGGCTGTCGCAATACGGATCATAAAATGGAAATTTATACATTTGATGCGCCCACAACGTGTCGGCATTGCTCCAAATTTCTTAAGGGCCGCATACACCAGGGTTATCGCTGCAAGGTGTGCCAGATCAGTGTGCATAGGGGCTGCATCTCTTCGACGGGGCGATGCAAACAGAATCCGGTCAGCATACCGCCGCCAGTCTGCGATCGCCAGTTGTCGGAGTTCAATTGGTTTGTTGGGAACATGGATCGCGAAACGGCCGCTAATCGATTGGAAAACCGACGCATTGGCACCTATTTGCTTCGGGTTCGTCCACAAGGCGCCTCCACGCCGCACGAGACGATGTATGCGCTCAGTTTAAAGTGAGTGCCGATCGAGTTAGACTTCAATATAAACATATATATGATATAACACATATTTATCTCTATGCAGAACCGATGATCATGTCATTAAGCATATGAAAATCAATCAGGAAAACGATGGCGAATCAATGCTATATTGTTTATCCTCGCGCCGCCATTTCAAGACCATCGTTGAGCTGGTTTCCTATTATGAGCGCAACGATCTGGGTGAAAACTTTGCCGGGTATGCTGTGCTATGACTAATTGAACCAGAGAGAACGTTACATTGTATTCTTTTCATTTGACAGGCTAAATCAGTCGTTACAGTGGCCATTCCGTGAGGTCATTGCCACCGCGCTATACGACTTTGATCCGAAAGCGGGCAGCAATCAGCTGCAGCTGCGCACTGATTGCCAGGTGCTTGTGATTGGCAAGGATGGCGATAGCAAAGGCTGGTGGCGCGGCAAAATTGGTGATACGGTGAGTAAATGCACACAGTGGATATAATTTCAATTATTCAATTTGATTGCATTCATTCACAGGTTGGATATTTCCCCAAGGAGTACGTTCAGGAGCATCCAGTCACCAGCGATGAGCTTTGATATTACAACTATGAAGTTTACTTTGCACCGAAAGCGAGCACACCAACGGCGGCCATTTCTGAAACACCTGTAGCTGTACAAGCAACAAATGAGGACACTATTCCCAACTACAACTACAACAACAATAACATCTGCAGTTAAAATAACGATAGCAGCAACAACTACAAGATCATTGAATGCTGATGACGACAAAGAGAAAGCTATATTTGTTGCACTTAGTTCAAATATACACAAACAATTATTTTTAATTAATTATTATTATTTTTTTTCTATGCATTTTTCGTTGCTCGAAACATTAGTGCCAACATCAGAACAATTTAGAAATGCAGCACCAAATGTTCTACAAAATTTTAAACCATTTTTTAACTAATTGTATATTGCAATGTATATATATATATATATATGTATATATATATATATATAGTATGTAAGCATATGTAAACTGTATTGACCTGTTCAACAGTTTAGTTAATTTTTTATGTGTATATCCTGCTGCATGTCCCTTTCACCTAAACCACCCTCAAACATGTTTTAAATTGCACTGCGTATATTGATTAAGTTCAAAAGAAAAATAACAGAAATAATAGAGAAGAAATTAACAAAACAAAAAATGTAAACGTAAACAAATGCGCTGTGCGGCATTTCATACAAGAAGCTTTAAAATTTATATACATATACAAAAGCACATCTTATACTACTATATAACGTATATATATATTTACTTATGTAATGGAACGTGTTATAAAATATGTATATTGTATTAATCTTATGTAAAATTCGAAACGCAATGTTAACAAATTGAAAGCAACGTAGCAACAATTGTGCGACTTCAACAGAAAGCTTTAGTACATAACGGTATAACGATAAAACAAACATATACATACATAAGTACATGCCTACTTATATTCATAGATATATATGAGCATTAACTTAATTGTACCTAGAGCCAACAAATATAGCAGACTTAACGAATATTTTCGGAATTTTCAATGAACATGTGAAATCGGAACCAACATTATTAGCATTATACATTTACGTATATTAGGAATAATAAAATTCATTATTTTCACACCAGTTTCTAGCACCAAAATAAACAAACGTTTGCGTCCAGTTCTTTTGCACAATGCACTTGTAAGCAATAACAACAACGACACGAAACTGTGAGAATGCGAACAAGAATGTTGGTTTCAGGCTTTAGTTTATAGTATATTCGTTGTATATGTATTTGTGTACGGTTTCACATATTGTGGCAATCTTTCATTATATTGCCAAATAACAAATCGTATATTGTATTTTCTTTTTTGTTGTTTTATAAATAACGCAAACAATTCCAAACTATGCATTTACATGTTAACACAAGCAAAGCAATGCTGTTCCAATTGTCTGTCTTCCCCTCTCTCTCTCTCGCTTTTTGCCTCTCTCTCTCTCTCCCTATATATATATCTTACGCAATACGATATATGTGTCTGTACTGAATTCATTGTTTGGCAGCTGAAATACATTTATGAAATTATATATTAGATAATAACAATACGAAAAACAATGCCACAAAAATTGTATATGGCCCATTGTTTCGGGCAGCTTAAGTAATGTTTAACTTGAATTTGTCGCTTCCAATTCAATGCCAATGTAACAAATGTATTAAGTGTTAATGGTTTTGTTTAACAAACTTTCGTGTAACCCAACACGCCAACGCACACAAATGAAAATAGAAAAAACGCGCTAATAAAGGACTTTGTATGTTTTGTTGTTCAATTGTAGTCAATTGTTTTTTATTTATTTGCAGCTTTTTTTACTGCAGGCGCAGATATGCCCGAATGGGACATCCATTCTAGCTGTCGTAGGAATTTTTACCCAATCGGACTATATTCCATAGGATATAGCCCACTAAAATAAATATGTCTGCAAGGGTATTTAAGCGTCGTCAACCTGAAGATTTGAAGATTTAAAAGGTGGGATATATTCCTTTAAAACGAGGAAACTTAAAACATAAACCAAATTTTTTGAATTTTATAAGTTTTCTAAATTTTATAACCACTGTCAATTTTAAATTAATCATTCTTTTCATTCAAGCAGTTTTATTAAATTTCCCAAAATAACATAAATAAAATAAAATTAAAATTTGTATTCATCTAGAGGTTAATCCAAAAAAAAAGCGATTCAGTTTTGACAATGTAAGAAATCGGGAAAGAGCTAAAATTTAATGTTAACACTTTAATATTCGTTTTTGTACCAAAAAATTTAAACAAAATTTAGTATTGTTGAGTATAAAAAATTAAAATAAAAAATAAATAATAAACTCTGCCTAAATTCCTTGCCATTTCATTTTTAAACTGCAACAGTAAAGAATATAAAGTTATTAAAATAGAATAGTTGAATAATTCCGCCAAATTATATTTAAAGCAGTAAAAGTAGAAAACGGACTGAGTGTACCATTGAATTGGTAAGGTACCAAATTTGGTACATTTGTACCAATAGTGCAGAATCACTTGGCAACAATTTGAGCTTTTATCGCACGTATGTGAACGCATGCGCAGCAGCTTTAAAGCTTTGTCGGTTGCGCATGGTGTGTGCACTGGCTAAGCGGGGCAATGCACCAAGAGATGACGTTACATTTTGGACCACCTGTTGGCCGAACGAGCACTTGCTAAAAGAAAATCAAGTCTGATGAGCGGCGAGCGAGCGAGCGAGCGAACTAACGATGAGCGATGAGCGTCGCTAAAGCGTTTAGAAAGTTCGTTGCTGAAGCCGCGAGATAGGTGGATGGGGGGGCAGGGGGAAAGGGTGCGTGCTGGATACTGAGTATCGGGCTGGGTATCGGACTGGGGCAGTCGTTGTTTAGTAAGCGGCGCAGAGTCAACAAGTTCGGTTCGCAGCGTTTGAGGGCAAAACCCGCGCTCGGCTAATTGCTTATCGCGGTTATTTTGCTGTGCTTTTTTTTAGGTTGTTGTTGTTGTCTTATTTGCCAACGATCGGCGTGTTTTTGTTTTTGTTTTAACTGCCAAACTGCCACTGGAAACGGGTAACAGCAACAATCGAAGCAAGTGCAACTGCAACTGCCAAATGTAAATGAATTGCTTTAGCTTTAGCAAGGTTGCGGCCCATCTAAATGTAACTGCGACTCAAGTGCGGCCCAAAATGTATCTCAAGCTTAACCTGTCGCCGCAACAGTAACCCGACAATATACAATTGCATTTGTGGCCAAGTGTTTATCGTGCTGTATTTTGTCCGCATTGTGCCTGTCTATATAGTACATAAGCCAGCTAACGTAAAACATAATAAACGTTGTGCACAGTTGCGGCTGAGTGCTTGCAAAAAATACCAACAACAACAAAAAAAAAAAACAAAAAACATACAAAAGTATCTCGAGCGCTGCTTTTCAAAATAATTTTTTTTTGTTTGTGTTTTGTACATTTTGGCGCTCATTTTCATGCGTTACGCTTAGCTGCAATCTGTGAGTGTGTGAGTGAGCGTGTGTGTGTGTGTGTGAGTGTCTGCGTTTGTGTTTGTGTTTGTGTGTGTCCAGCTTAGCTTACAAAATGCTTAGATGAAAGCCCAAAAGCCGCCGCAGCAGCGCAAAAGAAAACGAAAACTGCTAAAAACAAAATAAACGCGAAATTGCAATCGAAATTGAAAGTAAACCCATGCATAAAACACACACATACATACATACATACACATATAGCTAAACATATATTCTCCTCTTCTTCATCGAAACTTTAACGAACTGTTACCAACACAGAGTTCGCCGCCTTTAACGACAAGCCAACTGCAAACTGCAAAAATATTGTCGGGAGGCAGTCGCCGCCGATGTCCGCGCGAAATATGTCACAATTCCGAGATAATTCATGGGTGAGTTGAGCTCTTAATGTGTGGCATGCCAATCAACGCATCAAATTAGTTACCGACTAACTAAATGCACTTTAGCTACTACTTACCAACAATTAACCCAAGCCACATTTGGCCTCTTGACTACGAATGTGGTTTGCACAATTTGCGGCAATTCGGGCGTTGACTGAACCGCCGCCACCCCTCACTTGACCCCTGTCCAGCTGTCCCTTGTCGAGAGATGCGCAACTTAATTAGCACAAATCGTTAATTAACCTGCCTTGCCATCCATCTATGGCCCAATTGGCCAATTGGCCCCCACGCAGCTGCATCTGACCCGCTTTGCGGTTCGACGCGCTCTCGAATCTCACATTTTACACGATCGAAAATTGCGATAGACGCGATGCTGCTGCTGCTGCTGTCACAATTTATCTATGATTTATTATCGAAATTTCTTGTCTTCTATTTTCATTTGATTGGCTTTTGGGCCAAATTATGCGTGCCTTTGCTATTCTGATTCGCATTCGAAATTGCCGTTAAGTGCTATCGGTTGCACAGTGGTGCGAAAGTAAGAAGAACTTTCCATATAACTGCAGTGACAATTTTTTTTTTTTAAATAATAATTAAAAATTCAACAAATTCATTCATTTAATTTATTCATTTATAAATTCACAATAAATTTAAAACTCGAGGTCACTGCATAAATTATTAATTATAAAAACAAAAAAAATTTTACCAAATTTTGCATAATTTTTAAAATAAATTCGTTGAAATAAATCAATCTTTTAAAGGTTATTTGAGAAAAAAACAATATTATATAATATATGAACTCATTTAAAAAAGCTTTGACCTACCAATTATTGCCACATTTTTTAATAAAAAAAATTGCAAACTTTAATTCATTGATAATAAACAAGAATTTTCAATAATAAAATCGAAGGTTATAAAGTAGTTGCAATGGAAAGTATGAAAAATAGGCGGAAAAAACGTTTAAATTAAAAATATAATATTTTCCATTAGCTTAAAAAGTACTTTTAAATTACTAAAGAATCCATTTTATTGGATTATTTTAAGCAAAATATTTTCGAATAATTTCATATAATGCATTTATTTTATACTTTTGCGAAATTTACTTTTTATAAGCCCCAACACAAAATGCGTCAGCTTGAAAATCTCATATGATTAGTAAAGAGATGCATATGTGAAATCTATGTTATGTTTTCAGGCGAAATTTCACTACAGTTGGCGCAATAAAAACAACGTGTTGCATGCGGCATCTATCACGTTTGATGTCTTCTGTAAGCAATCAGCGCGATACGATCTAGTTTATGTGGCCCCCGTGTGTGTTGCATTCTTACCCGTCTGTCATTAACGTTGCGTTCCTTGCTCACGTACTTTTTTCTCTCCTGGTTTTTGTTTTCTTTTGTGTTTCTGTTTTTTAAGCACTTTTTGTCTTTTTTTTTAAATTTGTATACTCATTAACAAAGTGAATAGAGTATATTGGTATTTTAGACTTGAAAGTTATATAAATATAAATGAAATTGGAGGCGTAATGCTCACGGATTCATATCTCCCGTTTTGTCAAAACTGAACCGATTTTCACGTTCGAGGGCATTTGGGCCATGATTTGCTGCTAGACTGATTCTGCATTTAAAATATTTGCATTATTAAAAATAAAGTTTTGTTGAGTTTTTTCAGAAAAAATTTCCAAATTGAAAAATGTAATTTTATGTTTTTTATTGAGTTTATTTGTCATAATTAGTATGAAAAACCACATCAGAAACACTTTTCTGAGGAGATACATGTTTTGGTCAAAAATCATGTCAAAATTGACAAAAATTTTGACATGTAAATCTCTTGTATTCATAGTTTCCATAATTAAAACTCGCATAACCTTTTCAAAACTGAACCGATTTTCATGATTTGTCATGTAGATTAATTCTACATTTAAAATATATGTATTATTCAAAATAAATTTTGTATACCTTTTTGACCAACATGATTACATCTCTCTTACTGATTTTCTAAAATTTCATGCCAAAATTGACAAAATTGTTTACATGTGAAGCTCTCAAATTCATAGCTCTGATATATTAGGCTGCGATAAGTTTGTCAGAACTGATCCGTTTTTGATGTTCGATGGCATTTTGGCAATGGTTTGTTTTATAGATTGTATCTACATATATATTTCCAAAAATATTTTTCTGATTTAATTTCTTTATGTTTACACATAATGGTAGGGTATATGTTTTGGTTGTTATACCCGATCGCAACGTTCTTACTTGTTGTCTTTTGCTTATTGTCCACTGTGCCGCGTTGCGCCACTTTCTTTTGCAGTTTGGCAACAACAACAGCAACAACAACAACAACAACAACAACAAGAAAAGGCCCACTTTCGTCTAGCGTGAAATATTCTGCAGAAACAGTAACAGAGAGAACAGATTGTTATCTATGGCCGCCTCTCTAATCAGATTATGTGCTATTAAAGCGCTTTGGCATTTCTGATAAGGCACAACCGCCTGACGAGTAATTCGGCAATTTGGCCATTTGTCAATTTGGCAATTCCGCAACTCCTGCAAAACTAGTCGCATTGATTGCGCAAATGTCGTGACTGAGCTGTCGGGCGCATCTTTGTTGCAGGTGCCGCCGCCGCTGCGGCTGCAGCTGCAACAACGCGTTTGCTTCCTCGTCACAACTTCAAGTTCAATTACGCCAAATTGTCATCGGCCAAGCCATTGGCCGAGCTGGCCATGGCCAACTCTGGCCGTGCCGAGGCCGAGGCCGCGTTGAGTCGAGCCTAGCCGGGCAGCTGTTTCAACTTTCACTATGAACATGGAACTCGGTACGTGATCTTGCCACATGCTTTTCCTGCCACTTACAGTCGCCGATGATGACGACGACGACGATGACGATGACGATGACGATGACTTGATGATGCCTCCTCCTGCACATTTTGTCATAATTTTCATGTGGGAAAATTTGTTGTGTGTATCTGAAAACGTTTTGTGTGGAAGCCTCATCGACTGGTTTGCTGGGCGGGTTTCCATTTTCTGTTTGTTGTCTTTTCAGCTTTTTTTTTTAGTTTGTTGTTGATTTTTTTTTTACTCGTTTTTGGCAGGCATGTTGCAAAATACGTTTCCACATAATGCGCCCGAGCTGCTGGGTAACTAACAAAAAAAAAAAAAAACAACTACACAAACAACAAACCACGACAATGAACTTTTAATTACCAGACTCGTTTCGTAAAGAAAATATTTAAATTACCTATAAAAAACCAAAAAAAAAGCGAAAAGAAAAGGCACAAAACAAGGCACGTTGGCAGAAAGGCAGCAACAAAGCGAGTGCGGAAAAACTTTGGCCACCGGATGTGTTGATGCCAATGCAGATGCCGATCCCATTGCCATTACCATATGTATGTTTGTGGGAAGGAAGAGGAGTACCCATCCATCTATTCATCCATCCAGCCATCTATTGATGGATGT
The DNA here is from genome assembly GCA_004143765.1 of Drosophila melanica. Classification (NCBI taxonomy): domain Eukaryota; kingdom Metazoa; phylum Arthropoda; class Insecta; order Diptera; family Drosophilidae; genus Drosophila; species Drosophila melanica. Next base: position 18,034 of record SCDT01001659.1, read on the forward strand.
GCAATTTGGGCTTGGGTGAAACTTCTTTTTGTTTTTCCTTTATTTCATTATTATTTTTCACCGTCAACTTTGGTTGGCCAACGCGATTAGATTAAAATCGCTGCTTGATTTCCATGTGATCGCGCGTACTTTGGGACAAGCAAAAATTTATGAGTCGGCCGTTTGCTGCTGCTGCTGCAACGCGCTCAGATGTAATTGCCCCGAAATGGGAAATAGATTGGCAAATGCGGTTTCGATTCCAGCGAAATTCACTTTCAGCGAATCGATTGTGAATGCGTTTTTGCGCCATTATAAACTAATTCAGGTGCGATCTGCCCTCCCCCCTCTCAAAATCGATTAGAGATGACGTTAAAACCAATGAAGAAAGTTATGTGCCCCAAGTTTGAACTTCAGATTTGCATTAAAACATCAAGCAACAAAAAAAGATTATTTATTTGATATTGTTTACATTTTCTATTTTCATAATCTGACAAAATAAAATTCACACAGCCATTAGACAAAAATTTGTTGTAATACAAAATATTTTTAGTAGCAGATGTGAATAACATCAGGAAATATTTAAAACGATATTCGCAAGCTTTTTTAAATGAAAAAAATATGAGCTAAATATTCAAATTTTTACAATTAAAAAAAATTGTATGAATATTTTTTAGCATTTCTAAAATTGTGCAATTTTGACCCCAGACAATAAACAGTATTAATACGTAAGTCAGACTAGTTTTAAATTTATTTTAGAACTATACGAAAATAAAAACCAATAAAAAAATAAATAAAAGCAATCAAATTTGTATATCGACTTTTATATATTTTTTTTAAATTTAATTTTTCTGGACAAAGCCGCGCAATAAAAACAAGCAAATATCAAGATTTTTAAAATAAATTTAAACTATATATTTATTTAAGATGAGCTTATTATCTTATGTAAAAGAAGACATTTGATTTAGAATTCTTAGCTTGACTTGCTACAAATAAAAATAACAGGTGTAATTTGATTTGCTAAATAGATTATGGAATATTTATGAATATATAACCGTTTACAATTTATCAATTTTCGTTCGCTTATATCATGCATATATATGTATATTGCATATATATAAACAAATATACCGCTTGTTCAGTTGTGTCTTTAAGTTGGCTTTTTAGTGGGCTAATTTTGTTGGCTTGTTTATCATATCATAGTTGGCGACTTATGTATGTGTCTCGTACTTGTTGGCCGTTTATTGTTGTGTCTCGCAAATTGGCAACTTGGAAGCTGGCAGAGCAAAGAAATTTTGCGACAATTAAGCAGTGAAAGTGGCCAAATGGATCGTTGTTGTGTTAATACTCGTCGTTTTTGTGTGCCATCACGGTTTAAATAGCAAGGCAAAAAACCCTAACTGAAAAGCTGACGGCCAGCAAAAAGTGGGTGGAAGAGAGGGGTAACAACAACAACAACAACAAACAACTGCAAAGCGACTGACAAACAACGAAAATTAAATGATAAACCGTTCGCACTGAACAACAACAATTAGAAAACCAACTACAGCAATAACAACGCAACAATATGTGTTAAATTAATTTTTGTTTTTTATTTTATTTGCGATTATTATGATATATACTTATATTAAAGTTTTTTATGGTCGCTGGCGGTGAACTGGAGTAGCTATCTTTCAGCGAGGCGAAGCCAAAAAAATAAAAAAATAAAAAAAACAGAAAAACAAGTTAGAAGGCTCTGGTCGGGACAGCCCGACTGGGAGATACCCTGGTGACGAGCTGCAAGTTGTCGCCGTAAAATTTGTTTACCTTAACAACTGCAACTAACCGAAATTTGTTTCAATGAATTCTATAAGTTACTGTAGATTTTTATCGATTTTAGCAAAACGGAAAAAGTTATCGATCGTTTGAAACAAACTTGATATCAGATTGTATATTATAAAAAAATTTAAGTCTCTAGCTCTTCGAGTTTTCGAGATCGTTCCATTTATATTCGTACATGCGGATGGACAGACAGACAGACTCGGCTCTTAACCCTGATCAAGAATATATATACTTAATGGGCGACTTTTTCTGCGTTTGAAATTTGCACAACACCATTATTCCCATTTTTTTTTTGCCCATTTCCAATGGGTTCCGGGTATAAAAAAAAAAAAAACAATTACACCTGGGACAGTTATGGGCTATGAGATATGGCCGACAGTTAAGTTAAGTGGAAAGCCACTGTGGAAATCTGGCTAAAACTAACCAGTCATGGGTGGCCCACAAAATGCAGTCGGCGTCGTCGACCTTGAAACGGGGGCACAACAGGCACCACACTGAATGAAAAACAAATAAAAATAACAACAAAAAAACAAAAGCAGACCAAAGACGGTTAAAGACAAGTCACGTTCAATGCTACGGTCAGCTCTATGGCCTATATAAGCGTTCACCGAGCTCCGAGCCCGAAAATAAAATAAAACATAAAAAAAAAAAACTTAAAGCGCAAGACCGTGGAAACTTGAATGTTAATTGATTTTCAAGACAGACACCAAAAGTTGAAATTGTAACAAAAACGTGCCCAGACTTAGGCTTCGGCCTAGGCGCGCGACCTCGTTAAGTGCAGCAGCAGCAATAATAAATAGAAATTTCTAACTAGAAATTTATCATTCCACCCGCATGAGTTAGCGCTTTTTGGCCATTTGAGGAGTCTGCCTTAATTGTTCACATTTCCCCAGAAACACCCACAAAAAAAAAGAAACTGATTTTCTGCTGGAGTAGAGCGCGTGTCGTGACACGAAACATGCACGACTGGCAGCAAAAATAAATAAAGTTCAATAACATGAAAACACGAAGCAAAAACAGACATTGATGTAATCATTCAGCTATATTATAATTATAATTTCTTCACTTTTTTAGGTCCACTCGAGCAAAAAACAAAAATATTTGCATAACAATAATTATTGAGTATGTTTTCATTGCGTAAAACAGCGATTAAATCGAAGATAAAATGAAAATATATACACAAAAATATATAACGCTTTAATTATATTATAATTATACATAATTTTATTTGTTTGCTTCGTTTTTTTTATGTAATGTAAGAGGTGTTTCTACAATTTAAAAGATCTTTTAAATTTATTTCGCAAATATGCAAAAATTTCATNAATGTAAGAGGTGTTTCTACAATTTAAAAGATCTTTTAAATTTATTTCGCAAATATGCAAAAATTTCATAAATAAGCAATCAAAGTATAAAAATTTAAAAAAAAAAATAAATAATATTTATAAACTATTGTCGAATTTAAGTGATGGTATTTTAAAAATAAAGAATATTTCATTCCATTAATAATATTAATAAACAATCAAAATACATATTTCCAAATCGAAGTGCAAAATTTCAATAATTTTAGTCAAAATAAAATATTTATTGAAAAAAAAACTATTTTTAAACTTTTATCGAATTTAAGTATTTTTAAAATTAAAGAAAATTTCTTTCATTAATTATTCCAAGCAAAAGTATTTTTATATTACAATAAAATAAAACGTTAACGGTTTACAGCAGAACTTAAAACCTGAAAATAACAAACCTTTCTTTGGGTTCAATTGAAGCGTGTGCCCATTCATAGGAAAGTTTATAGAATTTTTGATTGATTTTCTTTGTGCGGTTTCTTTTATGATGGAGTCCCCATTTATTTGGTGAACAAAGTTTTAGAGTACCTCCTCAATTGAATACCAGCTCAAATCCCTTGAAGCACTCGAATTCGTATTCGTTTCAAGAACGAGTTGCTTTGTTCACCCCAAAGTTATTCGTATTTATTTTGCGTCATTCACTTGTTTTGCGCTGAATGGCTTTAATTGTTGCTCGCAGCTCAGCTGATAAACAATTGCAAAAAAGGTAAACATACAATCAACGAAATATTTTTTTTTTTAACAACGAGTATTTGTCATACGTGCAGCGGAGTACATTAATATTTATTACCAAAGCACTTGTAAAATTCTTATGAGGGCGTGGCACCTTGCTAGCCGTCACTGACCTACATCGGCTAACAATCGCTTCTAATTGATGGGTAGCTGCTTTAACTGCCAGCAAGGTAATTATAGAACTATAATTTCTCTAGGAAATAGTATTGGTATTAACCGAGCGAGCAGTCCAAAGAACCCAGAGCACCATCAATTTTATTACTCTAATTAAGAATTGCAAAAAATTTAATTTGGGTTTTCCTTTCGTTAACTCGGCAAATGCCTCTGATAAAAATGGTGCAATACAAATGTTATCAAACACAATCCATTTCCATTTCTTGTGAATCAGATTATAAATATATTTAAAATGAATGGGCACAAAAATTGTGTTGTTTTATTAATCTTGGACTTTTTTTTTCAACTCATTAAGTGCCAGTTTTACGAGATACTAAAATTTGTTAATTTAAAATAATTGATTGCAGCTGCATGAATGATCATATAAAAAAGTTGTTTTATTTTTTATTTGTTTAAAATTGTTATTTGTAAATTTAACCTTTATTAAAGCTAAAAAAGTACTCTTGTAGACCGATACAAGCGACATATATACGAATAGAATAGGGAAATGTCTAAAATTTATGCAATTAAATTTTATACAATTAAATTAAATAATTAAATATAAAGAAATAAGAATTGAGTACCTTATACTTATCAGAAAATATTTCTGTGATTTAGTTCTGCACACAAAAATCGCTTAACATAAGAATTGAATTCTCCAGTTAAGATATAATAATTTTCATAAAGTTTGTAAACAATTTCAAAACCAAATTCTTGACATTTTTCTTAGAATAAAGTTGCTTATAAGACTCTCAGCAACATTTTTGGATGATATAGCGCTAAAAGCATATATCTGAATGTTTCAGTTAATAATTAAAGTTCTATATAGTTTTTTCTATAAATTAGTTTGGTTTTTGCAATTTTATTGCCATTTTTAATTGTCGACTGAAGTTCTCCTTGTGCCACAGACAGTTTGCCGAACTTTGAGTTGGCTAAGAATGATAACGTTTAAATGACAAATCGTTTTGTAGTTTTTATTAGTCAGCTATTCGATTGCGTCGAACTTTTTGATGAATCGAAATTCGAGCAATTTCCGCTCGCTGGCGTCCCTGGACTAAGCCCACAGTTTCCAGTGAGCAGCGTTAAAAATCGCATTGAAAAACTATTGGCTGAGGTGTAAAGCCAATTGCAATTCCAACAATGTGGGCCCATGTACTACAGCGAGGGCTGTTCAAAACGTTCAACTAAAGCTTTCTACTCGGCTATAGCTAAAAAACAAATATATTATAAATTATTGACAAAAATTGTATTGCAAACATAAAAATTCTAATTTAATTGTTATCGAAATTCAGCCTAGTTGACAATTTATTCACTTGGCAACAAGAGTTTTAAAAATTAAAAAAAAAAAAGATACATTTATTTAGCATATTTTATAGTTTTTTTTTTTTAATTTTATTTCATACTTGATTTAAGTACCATTTCATGTAAAGTTATTTAATGTGGGGCACTTGTCGAGCCACCCTCGCATGGCTAATGACAGCAATTCTTTACAAGTTTGCCGCATCAGTTCGTCAATGGGATTTTCATACTCCTACACGAATTGAAAAGAGTATATTGGGCTTAAAGACTTTAAGCTGGTAAGAAAGTACTAAGATTATTTTTTTGGCAATTCAATTTAAATTAAGCAAATTTCGTTATTAATCCAAAGTTACTATAATAACTATGAGCTCTTTCGACTGTCAGAGAGTATTGCGCAGTTGGTTACACCCAATTGCAGTGTTCATTGTTTTTGTTTTGTGTTTTTCTCACAGGGCGTCGATTTGCGCAATTTGAAGCTCAGAGCTTCGCGCTTGACACTCAGCTCGAGGTTTTTTTGCTCGCACGTAGTTGGCTGTTTAATTGCGGCTTGCAATTGAAATTGTTGACTGGTTCTGAATGGGATTCTGGCACTGTTGCTGATACTGGTTTCAATTCTGGTTAGACTTGTTCGCGCAAAGATCGGAGCTTGCCACATGTGCCGTTGCTACGTGCACTTTCTTTGGGCAATGAGCAAGCTTAATTGTTGTCCCAGTTCAGAGCATGCAAAGCATACGCGGCGTATGCGCAATATTGTTGTCATATCTTATTGTTGCCAAACACTTGGTAAATGCGCAGCGCCTAACAAGTCATTAGTTGTTTCAACTAAGCCAAGTTGTTGTTGTTTTTGTTGTTGTTATTATTAATTGTTAAGTTCATTGATTTTATCGTCGTTGAAGTCGACATCGGTCATATGTCTATATATAGAAAGCGACTGTTGCTTGCAACGAAACCCATTGAATCAGCAGCAGCAGCAGCAGCGTCTCATTCAGTGGCCAACACAGTTGTTGTAAGTGTTGTTGTCGCCGTTGCTGTCGACTTGTGCCGGAAGTTGGCAACGCCATAGTTTTCGGTTCATCAAAACACGAAGAGTGACAACGCTTGGCTATCGACTTGGCACATGCCGGCACGTAGTCAATAGAAAGCGGACAGTGCAGCTCCTAACACAGCCCATCCCAGCACAATACAAACAAACACCCGCAACCCCCGCACCACCCCCCACTACTGCGACTATTTGACCGCTGCACCAGCACAAAAAACAATTCACTTGAAGATTAACTCATCAAAATTTGCACCTTAGAGATTACGTTCGTATTTGTCAATGTAAATACGTAAATATATATACATATATGTTTATAAATGTCTATATACATATATAAAAAAATGAATATATATTTATAAACAGTGATGCTCAAAATATTAACACAATTTCCATTACCAATGTCAAACTGCGCATATTTTGACTATTTTTTTTATTATTATTTTTAAAAGTTTTTGATATTTCGCCAATATAAGTTTTAACTAAAGTTTTTTTTAAATTTATAAGTTTTTTTTTTTTTAATATGAAATAAATGAATGCAAAATATTAAAAATAATAGTCAATTAAGCGGTTATTTTTCAATAAATTTAAAACGATTGGTTTTTAATTCGAAAATTGAATTTTTACATAAATATTCAAGTTAAAAANTTAAAAAATTAAAAATTTTTTTTTTAATATTTTGGTTCTAACAATATTTGTATTTTTATGCACGACAATTATTTTGAGCTCAACTGCAATAAATAAATATATATATATATTAATATTAATATTGCATATTATATAGATGATGATACTTAAATTTAGCAAACCCGCTTACACCCCTTGCTATATGCCGCCCCTACCTGCGTTCCCTTGCTCCCACCTCAATCTCTCTCTCTCTCTCTCTTTCTCTCTGTCTCTCTCTATTTTTCTTCTATCTCTGTCTCTGCAAAAAGCTCGCCAATGCGCGCTCTTACGGCGTACTTAAAAGCTTGCGTTGCTCCGCTCGCTATGCCAAAAGCAAATCCAAATCGGCGATTAATCTGAATGCGCACCTGAAACAACAGCAGAAGAATCAAAAGCAACAACAGCAACACGAACAACAGCAACAACAACAGCCAGAGCTGGTGGAGGCGTTGTATGCCAATGTTGAAGAGCTCATCCCAGCCGAAGTTGAAGACGATGCTCTAATGGGTAATGCGCAGGTAAGCGATGAACGCGAACATCTCCCAGTCGCCTCCATATGTGTGTTCCACCAATCCATCGCCATCCAACCACCACCACCACCAACAACAGCAACATCAACATCAACAACAACAACAACAACATCAACTGAACGTTGGCGTCAATTAATGGAAATCAATTTTATTATGTGTTGCCCATGCCATCAGAATTCCCCCCTCAGATCCACCCCTGCGCCGCATCATAATAATTGTTTATTGTTTCTTTTTTTTCTGTGTGTGTGTGTGTGTGTGCGATTTTATGTTATTGTTAAACTCGTTTGTCAGCCAGTCAGTCGGCATTTAGCAAGTAAGTGCAAGTTATTGAAAAGCAATTCAAACCCAAAGCTGCGCTGCTAGCACAGATAGCAACAGTCTGAGACTAACATCTACACATACATAGATACTTGCCTTTTACCTGTTTACGACAACTGCTTCTTCTTCTTTCCATGCAAATAAATACCTTGCAAGGTCTTCTGGTCGCAATTAACTGATCAGGTAATGAATGTCTGCGCAGGTGCGCAACTCGAATAAGCTTGCAAGTTTAGCAGTGTCAACAAAGCAGCAGCGAAAGCTTTCAGCGCAAGCTTTTTGCGAATGAGTGAGTAGACCCACAGATGGCGCCAGGGTAGCAGCAATGCGATTAAGCTAGAGATCTGAAATGAAGAGAGGTGTAAGAAAGAGATTTATAGTAAGAAAGAGTAAGAGAGAGATTAAAAATGAGAGTAAGAGAGTGAGAGACAGTAAGAAAGAGAGAGAGAAAGAGAGAGAGAGAGAAAGAGAGAGAGAAAGAGAGAGAGAGAGATAGGGAGAGAGATAGAAAGAGAGAAAGGGAGAGAGAAGTAGAGAGAGGAAGAGAGAAGTAGAGACAGAGAGAGAGAGAGACTAAAAGAAAGAGAGTAGGATAAAGAAAAAATAAAAGAGAGTAAGAAAGACAGTGTAGGGGAGTGAGAGAAAGATGAAGAGTAAGAGAATGTAAGAAAAGGGGGAGACAGAGAGAGTGAGTAAGAAAGAGGAAGTAAAAGGGGGAGAGAATATATAGAAATAGCGAAAGAGAGGAAGAGTGAGAGAAAGCGAAAAAGTAAAAGTAAGATTATTAAAAAAAAAGGAACACAAAGTTAAGAGAGATTATCAATGAGTATGCGAGAATGAGAACATACACATCACTGAAGGCACTGAAAACTAAAAAATTTCAGGCGTTACTTGAAATTGTGAGAATCGCATAGAGGGGCCTAAAATGCCTTGCTAAATAATTAACATAAGCAGTTTTAATTTAGCAGTATTAATTTATAAATGTTTCCGTCATCCAGAGCAAAGAGCAAGCGTGTATTCACCCTCACTATCACTTTAAATTGGTGTTCGAATTTTAATTTTTAAATTTTGTTAGCAATTTTAATTTTTTTTGACTACGTGTATTATTCTAGAGCTTAGTTTTCCAAATTAACGATTAGTACCGAAATTGATCAGATTGTGATTATTCGTGTAGGTTTTTACCTTTTCAATGATAAAATATTTATGAAGGCCTTCAATCAGAAGGTATTGTAAGTAGACGAGCAGACAGCAGACAGCCATAACGCATTATATTGCTCGGTGAGGGTTCGCCTTATATAAAAGAGCATTAGGAAGCGTCGAAAAATGGGAACTGTAAACAAATGAAGAAGTAGAATAGAGGCAACAACTTATATGCATGATTTAAGAAAAAAAAACCAAACCAAAGAAATTTAACAAAAATTTCCTCTTAGCTTGGTAGTTAAACATTTTTCAAGTTTCATTTTTATTTGCTCCAAATAATTTATAAATAAAAATAATTAAATATTTGAATTAATAATAATTCAATAATTAATAATTTTTCATTAAACATTTTGTGATGTTCCTAACCAGAGCCGAGGCGAACTGAGAATTTGCTGTTTGTAGAATATAGGTATAAAAGTTTTGAAGACTCAAAAACAGCTTAGTTTTGCTAAGGTTTACTTGGTAGAATCAAAATAAGTTCTTGAGTATTTACTCTATGTGGGTATATAGAATACACTTGGGCCAAACCCAAGATGCGATTTGTACTAGTGTACTCTGAGGAGGTTTTTCAGGTTTTTCAAAATTTATAATTGAAAAATAATTTCAACATTTTTAATTGAAAAATAATTATTTAACATTATTTGTATTTATTAAACGATATTATTTGATTTCATTCAAATAATACTGGTTACATTTTAAGAAATGCTAATTGATGTTTGTAAATTTTTATTTTTAATTTAAATTAAAATTAAAATTAGAAAACTTAATTATCGAGTAATCACTGTATTTTTAAAGGCCTCCTTTTTAGGTTTTTGGCATTTGGTGTTGGTTTTTTTGGTTTTTGCATTTTATCTCCATTAACTCGTTCACGTAACATGTCTGTTAATCAAATAAAAACTATTCGCACATTATTCAATTTGTGATTTCTTTATATTTGCAGGTAAGCTCAAGAAAATTCAAGTTCCAACCGCTAAATTTACAGCCAAGACCAAACAATGCTCGCCAAGTAAGTTGCAATATCTAATTATTTTTTCCTGATAAACAACAGATTGCCACATAAATGTCAAAAATGACAAAAGTCACAATGAAATGTTGCTGACAAAAAACAAAAAATCAAAAAAAAAACAATAAAAAACACAAAAAACAAAAACAAAAAAACAGAACCCGATCAACGGCTTTTTTAGCATTACCGTCACATCTGTTGGAGATGTTTATGTTTATGGAGACGAAGTTTTGCTGTTAGCTTGTGCAAGAACTCTGCGAATCTCGGTCAAGCAACAAGTGCAGCAGCCGCAGTCGGCGTCGCAGCCGTCGTCGCCGTCGACGTCGTGTGAACTGCGGCGTCTGTGATAATCGGGCACTCAATGTTAATGCAAATACAACCGCATGCATATGCATTTGTATGTACGTACATACATATATGCATGTGCACACATGCGCAGGCATCTCTGCTGCCGCGCCGGCTGCATAAATTTGCTGCGGTTATGCAACTGCAACTGACATTGCCCATAATACCGGTACTTGTCAACGGCGGCAGCAGCAGCACGTGCATTTAGCTGCTTAAATTATTGTAGCAGCCAACGCACAGTGGTACCAACTACAACAACACTCAATTTTGTGCGGAAGCGAAACACTTTTTCCTTTCCTATTACTGCAAATGCAGGAAACGAGCTTTTGGTAGAAAAAATATAAGGATTAAAATTTACAAAAATAAAGCTCTCGGTTTCATAGCTCCCATTTTTCAAACACCCATAGCTTTGCCAAAACTGAAACGATTTTCATGTCATATAAATTGATTCGACATTTAAAATATATAAATTATTGAAAATAACATTTTTTAGATATTTTTTGAAACAAATCCGACCTTACTCATATATAAAAAAATTTCAAAAATTTAAATTTTCGTATTTATATTTTACATCGACAACATTTAAGATGATTCTAAGGTGGTCAACTTTTTGGTTAAAACTCATGCCAAAATTTACAAATGTTTTTAGATGTAAAGCTCTGGGATCTATAGCTCCCATACTTAAAATTTCCATAACTTTGCCAAAACTGAAAAAATTTTCATGTTTGATGGCGTTTTTGTCATGATTAGTCATACAGATTGATACATATATAAATTTTTTTGAAATTTTTTGAAACTAATTTTTCAAAACTTAAAATAGCAAATTTTTATTTTTAATCCATTGTATTTGTCGTAATTACTCTAAAAAACAACATTAAATCAGATTCTGAGGTGGTCAAATTTTTGGTGAATACTTCTGATTCCCATTACTTTGTCAATAGCAAACCGATTTGATGGCACTTTGGTTTATAGATCAATCCTACATATCAAATATTTGCATCATTGAAAATATAATTTTTTTGGTCGTTATGTGACTAAGATTTCAACAACCATATATTCGAATACTTCGTGAAAAAGGCTTACAAACTTTTCAAATAGCCTGCAAGAATAGAATTGTATTTAAGAATAGAAGATGTTCAAATGTCCCCCTGGAGAGAGGCGGTCAGTACGTGTTTTGGCCCCACTGTGCGCTACGGCAAACGGTACATGTGCAGTCCAATCAGCGAATACCGCTTTGCATGCTGTGACGACAGATGCTATACCGTAAGACTGCAGTCTCATCCAAATATTTGGCCTACGCGTTGTCAACAACAACAACAACGCAGCAGGTGCAGCAGCAGCGCCAGCGTCTGCGTCAGCATCGCGTCAACGCCAACAGCGCAGCTCGCTTCTGCAGCAGCCGGCAAAATGCGCTTGCGCTCCACGCTCCGCGCTCTGTTAAGCGCTCTACGCTTGCACAGCTCTCCAGATTCGTTTGTTATACCCGTGCCGCAACGCTGTAAGGGGTAGCTTAGTTTTGTATATATAATATATATAGTATATTATTTTATATTAAACACAAGCAAACACAGTTAAATAACTATAAATCTATATTATTATTATTTTTATTTAATTTTTTATTTTTTAATATTTTGAAAAAAAATTCAACAAAATTATAAAAAAATAAATTCAAAATGTTGAACAATAAAATGAAAATGCTTGGATTAA
>SCDT01001660.1:0-17487 GCA_004143765.1 Drosophila melanica
GTCGACTTCGGCTCACCAAATATCTTGAGGTGAGTTGCAATTGGGTTTCTATACACATTTATCTGGCAGAGTTTGGGCTTTCCAAGTTCGGCGCCCAAATAGCCAGCGGGCTTTGCGTTTTATTTACAAAACTTTGCGCTGCTTTGAAATGTTGCGGCATTAGCTCTGCAAGGATGTGAGGACATGTGAGGTAACGTGTGCGCCGGGCCTTAAATTACTTTACTTTAATTAGCATAAGAAAAAAAATACAGAAGATTACTGTGGAGCACCCGAATGGGTGATACCCTAACCACGCCTTGACGGCCGTAAAGAAAAATAAATTTTTGAATAACTTATAAATAAAGAAAATGATATTGATGCAATTTTTAGAACATAAAAAGAGCATCCAAATACAATCAAAAATTAAAGCGCAAAAATCTTTTAAATATTTCATTACATACATTAAACCATTTTTTGTGGGTGTGAAAGAGTGGGAGAGAGAGATAGCGAGAGAGTTATAGATAAAAAATAGACAGAGAGAGGGAGAAAGAGATGGAGGGAGGCATAGTTCAATACATCTCTAGCACATATCTCATCTATTCTAAATTTTGTGTTAGCTCATCAGAAAATAATCGAAGCACACGCACATTTCATAAGGTAAGTTACTTCTGCTAGCCCCCGCGCCACATTCCTCAAATATTTGCACTTTGATTGCGTAGTAAAAGTTTTCTCAAGACCTTATGAAGAGCCCTTCACCCACTCTAGCTACAGCTTTATATCCTTGCGCCAGCCAAAATTATTTCAATTAAGTTTCTTACAAACAGCCCCGCGCCCGCACCGCTGCGGGCTGCGGACGGCGGACTGCGGACTGCGGGCTGTGGGCCATGGACAGGCTGCCCGGACTTGCTTTCATTAGTTGCGCTTGTTTTTGTTGCTGCCGCAACGAAATTTATTGCCAGGTTCGATGGTTGGCAAAGTTTTTATTGCACGCGCCTGGAATTTGCCAGTTGCGAGTTGTTGTTTGTTGGCTTTTGATTATTCAAATTAGGCTTAATTGTTAAGGTGGCCATAACGCTGGCGATGTTAGCGACAAAAGGTTCGCTTTGAGCCCAACTCGCCTTTAAGCTCGAAATGAATTATTTCAATTGTTTTGCATTAGAGCTTTTACACATTTTAAAGATTTAAGTTTTTGGCTGAACTCAATTGAAGTTCACTTGGGTTTGTTTATAGTGCAAGCCTCAAAACGGAAACACTTCAAGCGCCAATTTTTTGTAGAAAAAATCATTTGCGGTATACCTCTTTTTATTTTGGCCCACTCGCAATTGCTGTACATTTCTATGCCACTTGGTGGCACTTTGTTGCGCGGCGCGAGGGGAAGGCAATACAACACAACACAACACAGGACACACAGAGAGGGGCCGACACAGTTGACCAACGTAAAATGGCGCGAAATTCGTGCATTAAATGGACTGAACTTCCGGTGTGTAAAATCAGCGCACACACACACAACCAACACAAGTACATATTGGGTTCTATGGAAGAGCCCTTGTTCGATGGGCCCCGTTTTTCTGGCCATATGTGAGTAGCTGTTTTGTGGGCGCTGACAAAAGGCGAACGAGGGGCAAAAGGGGCAAAAAAGTGTAAAAATAGCGAAGCAACTGTAAATTTATGCCCATTGCAATAATCCATTTTTGGCTGGCCATCAACAACAACAAGAACATCAACCAATATTTGAGGGCCCATTGTTTCCGCGCTAATTGTTTGGCTTTTTGACCAATTTGCTGCTGCAGCGAGTGCCATAAGAGTTTTTGGCATTTCTAGCTTTATTTCTTTTTCTTTTTTCGTCCTTACTAATACACACACAGAGCGGGTCTGTCAGGGAATCCCCCTGCTACATTTTCAGGAATGGGACGCAGCTGCCTGTGTGGATTGCAATTATTTTGCAAACAATGAAAATTGTTGCTGCGTGTGCAAACATAAAATTAAATTGTACGTAGGTGTGTGCAGCTGTTACAGCTAAAGATACAGATTCAAACACAAATACAGATGCAGATACAGATACATTTACGGTAACAGCCACAGCTACATTTATAGCTACATTTACTTTTGTTTGGTAAGGTGTCGCTGTGTCTCTGAGGCCGCATCTGGCATTTGCAGCATTTGCCTTGATTTGATTACATGCGGATACACCTACTACCCGCTACCCGCTACCCGTTACCCTCTATCCAGGGGGTTGGCAACTCTATAGATATGCAAATGATTTTGGGACGCGCCAGACAACAGGTGATGGCCACATAAAAATGCCAATCGATATGTGTGTGCGTGCTTTGGGGCAACATTAAATTCGCATAGATTGTCGCATGCGTTCTGATAATAAAGTGCAAATCGCTGCCAGCAACAGCGACACGAGTTGCCTAAATTAATCACCGGGCTGTACATATATCAAAATAAACAGATCATGACAAATGCAGCGCGTAAATCGTGCAGAACTTTCGCTCGCGCATATTTGTGTGTGTGTGTGTGTGTGCACACCTCGTCGTTCTGGCTGCAGTTAGTGTCTATTTCTTTGTCTTTAGATTTGCCTGCTTTTTTTCGGCTGCTCTTTTAATTAAAATAATTTCTGGCTGCACTTTTTCCACGTGAAATTCCACAACAGACGACGGCAACATAGCCGCTGTCATGTTCGCTTGTCTAGCAATGTGCTCGCTGGCCAGGCCAAGTCCCAGTCTCAGTTCGATTCCCTTGCCCAGATCCAACTCCAATACCAGACAAACGGCAAACGCATAAATTATGTTTTGTTGACAACGCAGCCGGCACTTTGAAGCTGAGGTGCCAAAGGTACAAAAACTCTATTCAACATTTCTTGGCAAAATAGATGCCAGATTTCTTGTATTGTTGGTTTTTCTCGTTGTTCTGCTGTCTCCAATGCACTTTTAATTGTCAAAAATTTGCCATAAATCAGGCAAGTGTCTTGCGTGATTTCAGATGTTCTGAATCATTAAATGTTAATTTCTCTTGGCCTGGTCAGCAGGTAATCATGTTTGTGGCGTTAGCAGACCATGCCACAATATGAGGCTCAGCTGATGGGTCGCTCTCCATTAACTAAAACACTTTTGTGTGGCAACCACAAAAAAAAAAAACCAAAAATAAGAGGGCAGCAAGAAAACGTTGCCAACATTTTGGCTGGCAGCCAAACGGGACAGACAGGCAGACAAAAGCATCTTTAAAGTGCGGCACAGACACAAGTTGCAACAGTGTTTAGCCACAGCCCCGCTCTCCCCTTGGCTGGTACTGATGCTGCCCCATACGCACCTCGACTACATCTGTTGGCTGGTAAAATGTTTTGCATTTCAAATTGCATTTTAATCGCATTTCAACCTGAAATGCCATTAGACATAATTCGTTTAGCTGCATTTGTCGTTGGCCAGCAAATCATTTCGATATGGCCAAAGTGCCCCGCCCACATCTGACGTGGCGAACAACGATGGCGATTCACTTGAACACAATTGCCAACCGCACGTAAATCAACTTTACCATTGATTTCTGCTGCTCTAACTGACAGTCGCTCCACTGGACAATGGACAGTGGACGGCGGACAGTGGACAGTGGCCAGTTGTCAGCTGAATGGCTGCATTGACGTACTGTCCAGATTATGCGCATTGCATCCGTTCGTCCAATTGCAGAGCACACACAACCCACACAGAACACACACATGTCAAATTTGTCATTTTGTAATTGATTGTGAGCCGATTGGAGTCGCAGTCGAGTGACGTTTAATCAATTTATGTTCGGCTCATTTCTAATCAAATGTTCGCCTTCCCCCTGCTCCGTCCACCCCGCAACAGATTCGCATCTCATTTGCCTTGGCAGTCGACGAGTGCATCTGGTGTATAAATAAGCACCTGCATTATAAGTATTTGATCATTTGGTTTCAAGGTAAATTTGGTGGCAGACGTGTTGAAAGGCGGGTCAGGCATAGTCCAAGTGCCTTGGCAGCTCGCTATATCGAGTGTTGCTCAAATAAATGCCAGACCGACAGTCGCTGTGCCTACAAAACTTAAATAGCTTAAATCTGAGTACACACACACACACACACACACACTCACACACACGCACATTCGCATTCTCATTTATCGATTTTCTCAAGCATTTACATTGTTCAACCAAATCACAAAAAAAAAACGAAAATAAGCAAGAGAAAAGAAAAACTGTGCTTGGTATCCCGATAATTAAATACACTAGCCGCCTCTTTAATAAATATATAAATTTATATGATCCCATATAAAATTAAATCGCAAGTATATCATAATATAATATTTTATAAAGCGATCCGATAGGATACAGCAAGCTGTAACCTAGATTAGATTATTTTACATTCAATATTGAATATTACAATATAATACACAAGAATTCTCATCCAATGAGGATGGAATTTTTATTTATTTATTTTTTGTTCGAAGCTTTAAACATTGAAAAACATTTCCGTAGTGAATAATCTTGAAATAAGTATAAGTTGTTCTTAATTTTATAGATTAAATTAAATTTAAAGCTGGGTTAATTCATTTATATAAATTTGCGTATATAAAATAAATTTAACCTACAACATAAACAAGTAGAATATTTTCGAATTGATTCAAATTTTTTGCATTTTCGCCTATAAAAGAGCTTTCTGAAATATATTCAAGTCTCATATGAAAAAATGGCCAGCTACAAAGAGTATTTAAAATAATACTTGTGAGAAATTCTAATTATTTTGCATAGATACGCGTTACATATTTGATGACAAATTTGTCATACCCTGTGCAGTGTGTTTGCGAATCCAAACTGACCCTGAGAGTGGCGATGCTGCTGCTCCGAACACCGAAGACGACGCGCCAAGCAAATTTGTGCGCCTGAGTGCGTGCATAAATTTCTTGTGCCTTTTGCTGGCTATTATTTACATTACACACACACACACACACACACACAGACATACACTCAATTGCATATGTATGTGTGTAGCTGTGCAGCTGTACGAAAAACTCAATTTCCTGCGACGGACACAGGCACATCAAATGCGTTACGCCCGCTCGCACTCTCGCTATCTCTTTCGCTCTTCTTATCTGCCTCTCACTCCCAGCACATTTATGCGCCCATCTTCAGCTGAAATTTAACACACGTTGTGGCACGGCACCCACTTGGCCACCACCGTTGACCTCGTTGGGGCCCGTCTGGGAGCGCCTGCCGCCTTGGCTGCCACTTTTTCATATTTCTCATGTAATGTGTGTAATCAAAGTAACAAAATCCAAATCATATTTCCTTCATTGACCACAAAATGTGTGAGCCAGGGGCGCCCCTGGCAACCCTTTTTGGCCTGTGCATAAAACATTTTGCTAGATTTCTACAATCAACGTTGCCTTATAGCCAGCATTTCTTAACCTTGTTTGATTTTTATACCATTTTATTATATGTTTTTTTTTTTTACATTTTTTGTGTGCTGGGTAAAATTATTGGTCTGGGCATATGTAATCATCTCTGTGGTGCTGTGAGCGCACAGGACGCATCATAAAGTGCACACAATCAAAATGAAATACGTTTTAGGTACGTTTTCATCTACAATTGGGCGGATTGAGTCGACTGTGGGATATGCTACCTTAGAGATTGTTAGACAAAAACAACATGCTTAAAGCTTAAAATAAATCAAAAGATTCTAGAAATATACTTTGATAGCAAAATTTATTTCTTTTATATTTGTAGCGCATTGAAAGTCTGTTATGCCGATTAAAGGTTTTAGTTTTTAGCTGTCGCACGGCATTTCGCATATGTTGGCAATTTTTTATTTATCGACGTGGTTGCTTTATTTAAAGGTGTTGGGTGCGCACGAATGCCCACAGGCGGGGTTGGTCACTTGCGAATCTATATCTAAACTATACCCGCTGGCAAGCTGCCGGCTCCTTTGTCAAACTTTAATAAGAAATCTTTTGAGCAGATGCATTTAACCCGGGGAAACGCTGGCAAAAGTTTCTGCTGTCCAAAAATTCTCGTTTGTGGCCAAGCTAAAGTTTTATTTGAGTTTACAGTTTCTGTTGCGAAATTCAATTAAATCTACGCATTATGCACGCTGCACTGCACACTTCAAGCTGACCCTTTTGGCTGGTCAAATACCCTACCCCCCGTCCCTTCATCCATCGTATGCAAATAACTTGCACAAAAGGTGCGCCGAGTGGATTGTAAACAAATTATCAAAAGTGCCCAGGCGACTAAGCCGACAGACAGAAGCTGGAGCTGTAACTAAAACTCATGGGTTGGGGGTTGGAGGATGGGGGTTGGGTGGGGCGACATCGCTCGCTGACAGGGTGAACACGCACACGTTTCTCGGCGGTAAGCGCCAGTTCATTATTAAAACTTTTAAAAGCAGATAAGTGCACAGACTGATAGAGATTCTGACACTGATACACACACACACACACCCACACCGACACACACACACACACACGCTGGCTAACTGGCAGCGATAACGATAACCTTAGCAAGCAGTAGCTGCCACCATGCTGCAGCCAACGTGGGCGCCACTTCACCTCTAATTGAAACATTAAGTTGCACATCACGTACGCGGTGTCAGACACTAGACGCCAGCTGGACGTACGCAGGACGGGGCGGGAGCCCTGGCGCCTAGTATGCTAAAATTTTGTGCGCCAAGTGCTGCGGCTGCGACTGCGGTTGCTTGGGTTTTACCTAGCCCGAAAGCCCAAAGCCGAAACCCCAAACGCAAGCGATCCACCCAGCGACTATCAACCACTCAGCACTTTATTTTTTCCGTGTTGGCATTTTAAAAAGCATTTAAGCCACGGGAGCGTGCGGAGAATGGCGGTGAGTCAGTTGGTTTTTGTTAAGTGTGCAAAGTGATTACGCCGGAAATTTGTTTGTCTATGATTCGGCATACGTGTCGTGGGTCGGCCAGAGGAGCCTGTATCCATCCGTGTATCCGTGCTGCGGAAAGGCTGCCAACCAAGTGACAGCAGCTTTAGTTCGCATCGAGCATCCGAGTGCTGCGCTGGCGTCCCAGCTAAACGATATGTTTATTGGCAGATTGTCAGAGCACAATGTTAAAACGATGAAATGTTAATAGAACATCGAGTATATTCAATTAGTAATCCATTGGGTCATAACTGTTAAAAAAATGGGTATAAGTAATCAAAAACTAAAAACGATATGGGGTTATTTGATATACTACTTCATTTGGAGCCTTGGGTTGAGAATCTGTCTAATGTTGGGACACACTGTACCACCACCTTGCTCTACATTCCTATTCCTTGCCATTAAGTACATAGAATAGTCAAACTGAAAGTGAATCACAATGACAAAATACAGAAATACTCATTTTACTGCGTGAAAGAGTATACAAATTATAATATATCGTATTCTATCATAGATACAACGTGATTTTGACTATTGAATACTATATAATATTTAGTGCGATTGCAAATCGCAGCGTCTTGTCCACAGCTGTCTCCGTTCACGTATCCATTGCGTCATTACTATTAGGGAAAAGGATATAAGTTATGCAAAAATGTATAGAGCTATTTGATATATTACTCCACTTGGAGCCAACTAGAACTGGACAGCCGGCATGCAGGGTTCTCTCGTCGCCTGTCCCATTCTTATGCAAATTGAACCAGAACAGAGCCGAACCACGCTTAGGGCTGACGGCCTTTCTGATAATGGGGAACACTGTGGCGCCTCCCTGCTCTACGTCTCTTAGCTGTGTGTTTGGAAATGGATATTCATAGAGCTCACTTTTTTCCGGTAAGCACTTCGCATTAACTTACATAAAATAGAACCGTGGCCATGCGATCGCCCTCTTTCGTGGTTATTAACTGAAAAGGATATACAGTGGTTAAGAGTGCATTTATCATGAGTTTACTGAAACGCACCCGTGAATCATTAAAGAAATCATAATGAAGCTGGTAGTGCCCACCTATACCGTAGTTCATGACTTGCAGTGGTTCTGAATCCTCCAAGTCAAAATCTGTCATGTCCATAATACGCCTTGCGATGCGCTCTGTGAGATTGTTAAGGTTTCGCTGTATCCAAGCGCCCTTTGAAATTCGCTTCTTGGTCGGAGCAAATTTTCCTTTTTTCGCCACTAAGGTGCGCTCTAAGGAAGACCGGGCTATGTTTTGGATTTCGTTGATTTCACGAGACGATAATACATCATGAAATATAAGCACAATCGGACGAAGCTCCACAACCTCCACTTTGACCGGTGCCAATCGGAGAAACGGTGAAGCGTAGCCCTTGTATACGCAGAACATATTGGAATGTTCATTAAATTCACCGCGGCATCCTTGATCGACGAGAGAGTGGTTCTCAATGGGTTCCGGTTTTGCCTTCGGCTCCTCTTCGGCAAGCCTCACGATTTCTGCTCTCTTCTGCAATAGTTGAGGATCATTCATCATGTTTTCCAACCTAAGCGCGTAATCGAAAATTGCCAGCGCAATCGAGTAATGTTCTAGGCAAAGAAAACCAGAGAAATTTTTGTGCTATGAAATGAGAATGTCGACGACTCACTGTAAGTAAGAAAAGCGGAGCAGAAGAGGTGCAGCATTTTCGTACGCTCCGCCCCAACCGGAGTTGGAAGCGTGTGTTTAGTAAGCCACTTGTTTGTCTCAGCAAACCACTCCTCGGCCAAGCCTCGTTGTTGTTTCTCATGTTGGACTTTCCCCAACTCGTAGGTATCCAAAGCATTCAGACTGGCGCTGCATGTGGCAAGAGGCGGGTTAGGTCTATTGTGAGTAGGCTTACATCTTACTTACTCGTGTTGCTTTCCGTTGAGTAGACCCGTACTCATGTCAGAAGCAGTCAATTTGTAGATATTTTGTAAGCGATATATAGCCTCACATGCCTCGAGTAAATCAGTTTTGGTTGGAAACTGGGATTTGTGAGTATTTATATAGGCGACTTCCAATGGTCCCACTGGTTCCTCCATAAAAATCTTCCAATCATACCAATCCTTATGGGTCCGGCGTATTAGCGAGAAGGCATTAAGCGGATTGGAGACGTATACATCTTGTTGAGTCATGGCCCTATTGCTTTCGGCTTGCAATTGTGGAAGAACACTGAACACACTCGTAATCGTGTATTACAATAAACCAACTTTACTTTGTCGACCTACCTTTTCAATATATCCAATTTCGCCTCCAACTTCTTCGCATAGCTGCCCAGATTCTCAATAAGATTGGCCTCCAGCAGCACCAGCTTCACCATTCCTGCCACAGATGAGGAGTGGCTCTCCTCCCCATTTTCTGCGTTGATCGGGCTTTGAAATAGCGAAATTAAAAAGAAAACGAGAATTACTATTGCCAGCTGCATTTTGCTGGGTGTTTTAATGTATTAAATTGAAAATTTCGGTGCCAACTATGTTTGATTATCTCCACAATTATTATTGTTGTTATTTTCTTATATTATTTTATTTTATTTTAATGCTTTCATTAAGCTTAAGTTAAAGAACATCAAGTAAGATTAAAGTTAAGTAGTTTTTTTATTTATAAATATCTGAGCTGGTGATTTATTTTAATCCTTTAATTATTACAAACAGTTTAACTAAATTTGGACTTTATAAATTCCATCAATACTAGTGTGGTTACATAAACGTTTTTTCGATTATATATAAATGGAATTATGTCTCTAGTTAAGGTAGGGAAATATTTTTGTTAGAGGTAGCTTTCCTTTTAAGACACGGCCTCCGAAAGAGCTGCTGCCGTTCACGTATCCATTTGTTGCATACTGTGAATTAGAGTGTATGATTAAGATTATGGGTGTTTTCTGATCACCTAATGAATATTTAGCTTATTACCCCATTTGGAACCGACTATAACGGGACAGGCGGCGTGCAACGTTTTTGAATCCCCGTTTCCGTCATCCCTGAGATTGTACCAGATAACGGCTGTTCCTCTTTTCGGGAAAACAGCTCTTTCGATATTGGGAAACACCGTGGCTCCACCCTGTTCCACATCAGTTAGCTAAAAATGGAAAGCAATCCAATTGATTTGTACTATATATTTGTTGATGTTTTACTTACATAGAAGAGAACGGTTGCAATGCGATCGCCGTTGAGTCTGGTCAAATCCGCAGCCTAGATTGGTTTTGAAATGCATTCAAATAATTGTTCTGTGAATGTTTTTCTCATCTAACTCACGACGCTGCTATTGAAGTAATCAAAGTGTTTGTCGTAATGTCCGCCAAGGCCGTAATTCATGACTTGCAACATCTCCGAGCCGTACATATCGAATCCGGTCATGTCCGATATCCGCTTGTTGAGACGAGCCGTCAGTGGGTTGAGGGTGTCCGTGAGCCAGGTCACCTTCGAGGTGCGCGTTTTAACCACAGTGTTGCGACCACTTTGCTGATTGAACACCGTGGCGCGTTTCAGGCTGGGCACGGCCAGGACCTGCAGTTCGGTAATCTCGTTTGGTGTTAAGACATCGTGATATAACACCATGTACGGATCCAGTCCCAGCACCTCCATTTTGAGTGGTGCCAGTCTCAGAAAGGGCGAATTCGTGCTATTGTAGACACAGTGCAGCTGGGACTGGGTAGGGAACTGGCCGCGACAGCCACGTTCGTAGGCGCCCACTGGCGGCATTAGGTACTGGAAACAAAGGATGTCTTAAACGATCGACGATTCATTTGATAGAGTGCACCTACCGGTTTTGGTACGACATTTGGCTCCGTTCTTATCAGCGTTTCTACTTCCAATTTTCGTAGCAAAATTTTTAAATTATCTTTCTTAACTTTTGACGCGCTTTCAAGAACCTTTACAGCATCGGCGTAACGATCTGATATTGTCAAAAACAAAGGAAATTTAATTTCAATCAATATTTGGAAAATTGTATACCGTTATCTTGGCACTCACTCATTTTGATAAGTGTCTCGGCATAGACGTGCAGCACCTCAGCCCGATCCACATCCAGTGGCAAGGGCAGCTTATACGGACCTTGCAGCCAGTTCAACGCCTCGTAGATCCACTGGCTGGCATCGCCAAAGCTCTGCTGATCAAAGTGATACTTGCCCATAGCATAGCTGTCCAATGCATTCAAGCTGACACTGAGCAAATAAAAAATATATATGCATATATATAAAAATAGTAGGTAATTAATCAGAAATTGCAGAAAGTACTTTTTCATGCTACGAACTTGTACTGCTTGCCGTTGAGCAGACCCCGCGCCATGTCGCTGACCTTGATGTCGTAGGTGACGTGGATGCGCTCTATGGCAGCGGCTGCTTCCTCGAGATCGGTGCTGCTGGGCAACTGGTCTTGAATCAGCTTAACATAGTCAACTTGCTGCACCCCAACCGGTTGCTCCATGAACAGCTGCCAGTGTGCCCAGTCCTGGTGCATGCGTCGAATAAGGGAAAACGCATTCAGAGGATTGGACAGATAATGCTCCGTGTGGTTCAAGGCCTTATCGCTTTCGTCGCGCATTTGTCCAACAAAACTGGAAAGTGCTTCGAATTATGGAGTTGTTGCAAAAAGTGCAAACAACAACTTACCTGCGCACTATGTCCAGCTTCTTCTCCAGCTGATCCGCATAGTGGCCGAGATTGTCAATAAGATTGGCCTCCAGCTGCAGCAGATGTACCATGCCCGCCACAGAGGTGGAGTGACTCTGCTCGGCACTTGCATCCTGGCCACTGGCCAAACAGACGAGCAGAGCGGCAGCCAGAAATTGCAGGTGCCAAACCGGCGAGTGCATTGCTTTGGCCATCTTGAGGTGCCTACGTGCGGAGTCCAACTGTCAACGATTTCACACATTGGCTGCGAAGTTGACGTTGGCGCGAGATAAACGTTTAAAAATACTCGTAGATGGGCGAAACCGTTTACCAAGCAGTGGAGCACCGTGCCTATTGTAATTTTTATTCGCTTCCCCCCACTGATAAGCAATTCGACGCGACTTCAGTTTCTGATAGCGTCGCGCAACGGTTAATTAAAGCCAGAAACAAAACCGATACACACGGTGGGCAAAAAATACAAGCAATCTGGAGTGCGAATGCGAGAATGAGTTAAGCTACTGAAGAAATTCATTTGTCTACATTAAAAAATATATATATACATATACATTTTTTCAATTTTTTTAAAATCATAAATAAATCAACATTTTTTTAAAATAATTTATTTAAAAAAGTAAAACTGTTCCAATAATATTTCTAGATAATGTGTGCTTTTTATCACGAAAACAACAAAGCAGACCACCGTGCTTTGTCAACTGTTTTAGGCATTCGTAATTGTTATAAGACGCGGCATTTTTTTTTCAGTTTTCTTTTCGCTTATATAGCTTGACTGTGAGCAAAGCACGTCTGAAAGCCAGAAACAATCTCAAGTTGATTCGTAAGCGCTTTTATACCCTACATACACAGGGGCTTATTAAGCCATATTAGTTAGGGCGTACAGGGTATTCGGGCAGTCGATACGGTTAAAGACTGCAGTTGGGCAGAGCGTAGCGAAGGTTAACCATTTATTAATATCTCCGCTTAGTCACAGTTAAGATATTTTCTCAAACATAAAAAACTATCCCATTCATGAATGACAGTTTTTTGACACTTTGAAAGTTGACTCGATTTAAATAATTTTTAAATATTTTCCCAAATTTCCAGCAATATGAAGGAATTGGTAACCGTTGGAACCATAATTGCGGTGGGATCTGCCGGCAAGTCGAAAACAACGTTGCGGCCCTTTAGTTTTTTATTTTACACTCTAGAGACGATTTTCAATATGTTTTGCATGGCATTTCATATAAGGGGATTTATGTCCGTGGATTTGCATATGTTGACGTGGGATAGGCATGTATTCCAGTATATATATATGGTGACCTTTTACGTGTTCATGGTGATCACGCTCTTCCAGAGCATCAACATCTGTTCGGGACATTCCCCCGGAATCGGTATGGAAATCTTTAAAGCTTGCTTTGCATCGGTTGGATTCACGACGATTTCCTTGCTGACCATGTGGGATGCGGAACGCGACTTTCACTTGATGTACAGCGGCGAAGAGCCCGTGGAGGGCACCTACCAAGAGGATAAGCCGGTTCATCCATTCGCAGCATTCCTGCTCTTTCAATCGATTGCCTCACTGGCCTGTGGCATACTCTATATGCTGCACGCCACCATTCTTATCGACATCAAGTTCACATCTCACATTATCTTGACGGAGGGTGAAGATTCCATATATTCACCCATTCAAATCTACATCTTGGGCGAATACATTCAGAGCAAGCTCGAAAAATTCGAATGGTTTCACGAGTTTTGTGGGCTTGAACGCATTGAAATCTAGCTGCGAATACATTTTAGCTGCTCAAGGCAGGTAAAACTGTATTTTCCATTGCTATTGTTTTTTATCTCATTGATTTCCCGTTGTTCACTTAAATTTGCGTATTTAATAAAAAAATGATCTGGATTAAAGCCCAGCTAAGGACCACGGGAGAGGAATGTGACAATCTGTTATCTGCTTTAACCATGAATGAATTCATTGAAAGGCTTTGTGGGTAAACCTAAAAACCTTTTTGTGTACAAAATAGCTGCACACAAAGCAAGGCACCGGCCCCGCCCTCATGTTGGCCAAGGTATGACCAGAAGGGGCTTTAAATTTTGCACTTTTATGGTGGTGGGATGGGGCATCCCTGGCAGCGGCATGTGTCCTGCCGTTGATATCGGCTTAACTCTGCCATAAAACTGTCAGCGTCACGCGTGTAGTGGACGCGGGGGCAAGCGGGCGGTCAAATGAAATAAATTTTACAGCCAAATGGGCAGACTTTTGCCAAACAAAAAGGCCAAAATGCACATACACACACAGATTTGTGTGGCCAAATGTCACAGGCAAATCTAATGCGGACAACAAAAGCACCTGTGACCTGGAAAATGTCTCGTCGTGGCCAATGTCTCCCATCTGGCCAGCTGGCCGGGTTTTAAGTCGAATGCTGTTGACCAACAGCACTTAAAGCCAGCCATTCGTTTGTCTGGGCCAAGTGCAAATGTTTGCGTTAAGTCGCTGCTGTTAAGAGTCGTGAAATACCCCGATGGCCGATGTCCATCAATTAAGTGTCATCAATCATCCGCTAACAGTCCAAAAATGGCTCCAAATCAGCGACAACAACGACGACGGGCAAACATGTCACGGTACAAAATGTCGTTTAACCTAAAATGCGAAAAAACCACAAAGATTATTTATTTTTGTCGCAGACATCGATTCCACGTCATATGGGGTGTTCCGCGAATCAGCAAATAATGCGATATTTTGAACCAGAAAATCACATTTTATAAATTTAAAATTTGGAATTTTAATTAAATTTTGGGAATCTTATTACAAATTTTTTAGTGCATAGTTTTGCCAATTTAAATATTATGTATTTCTACATAATAATTGACTAAAATATGAAAAAAAAAAAAATATGAAAAGATTTTATTTATTCCAAATGAAAATCAACTACCTAATTGAGGCGATTTTCTATTGTGTTGAATTCGTGGAACTCCCATTTAAACTTGATATTTAAGCCTTGTTTAGGGCAGCATTTTGTGGCGGTGTACAAATATTGTACACCTAAATACACAAAAGTCGGACATGCACCACTTAGACTATATAATTTCTGATTTCTGATTGAATGGTGGTTGTAGACGCCACACCACCTTCGAGAACGTATCAATTTCCACCACGCCTAATAAGGTTTTTTTTTCCTGCCGATTGATGGCCCACTGAGCTCTGCCCGTTGCCATAAAACTAAAGCGCTAAAGTTACGGATTTTTTGGCTGTTGAAACTTTAGTTGGTTTATGGGCTCGCTGAGAAATTCAAATCAAGTGGAAGCACTCGAAACGACTTGTAAAACAAAGCCATTAATGGCGCCTGGCGGTGTCCTGGCGAATCTTTATGCCAATCTTCGCATTAGAAATCAATGTTGAGCGTTGCAGTTATGATTATTGCAGTTGTCAAAAGTTGGCGCTCTTCAGCTTCTGTGTTAGTGTCTGTGTGTGTGTGTGTGTGTGTGTGTGTGTGGGCTAGTCTCTGGGCATAATGGGTTGGGTCCTGGTTGTCCTGCTTGCTGGTAAGTTTTATGCAAATGCCAAGCTTTAAACGCTGGCAAACAGACGGCCAAGTAGATGGCCTGGCCTGGCTCGCTAAAAAATGCTTATGACTTGTGTAAACAATTTCCCATTCGCAAGATAGCCGCTCCCCTTTGGGCCGCTCCGCTCCATTTACGTGTAGGTATGTCCCAGCTGGGGCAACGGCAAGTATCCTGTAGCTGGATTTGAAGCTGGTGTATAAAAATATTTTATGGACTTTGGCGCAAAAGTAACTTTGTGTCGTGGACGATAAGCGAAGTTTGCGTATGTGACTTCCGTTTGTCCTTGCATGTCCTTTCGCACATGAGCGCGCGTCTTTGTCTGAGTGTGTGTCCTGTCTGTTTGTCCGTCCGTCCGGCCGTCCGTCTGTTTGCTCTCGCACATTTTTATGCATTTTCTTAGCGGCCATTTTTATGCCCGCACACGTTTTCCATTAGACGTCAACGGCTGTCATTTCCGCTTTTGCCTGTTTGATTTTCGCCAATGATTTCTCAAAGGATGCCCACACAGCCCGCTCCCCCCCACCAGGTTTTTAATTGAAACTGGGTCAGCTGCTGGCGCCCATTAATCACATTCGCCTGACACTCGCTCAATTTGCATTCGCATTTAAGACAATTATCATGTTCGAACAATTATTCTTTGTTAGCGCAAGTTTTTCCAATCTAATTGAAACGGTGAAAACGGCATTAATCTTCATAAGGTTGACAACTTCATTAGAGTATCAAAAAACACAAACGCGGCATTGATTGCTTAACTCAGTTACGTATCTTAGTTTAACTGCGACCCCTGCACACCCTTGCCCCCTCCCGCCCCGGACGGCTAATTAAAAATGTAACACACATACAGCCAACTTAAACCGCTTGCAATTTATCAAAGGCATAAAGAAATGCGATTTTTTTTGGTTACTGCCGCGGATATAATTTTTTAGCGAGGCGCTGAAGCGGGGCGCGTATAATGCGCATAATTTCTATGCCACGTTGGTCACGCGAAAAGTAAATGCTGCGAAATGTAGACACAGCCAAAAGTTGTTTATGCGTAGTTTGGGGCCAAGGGGGACAGTTGGCGACCTTTCTGCCAGCGGCAGCCACAACAACAGGCACAAACATGGCGTCAGTTTTGGCAATGGGCACACGAACAAAAGAGGTACACGCGAAAATAAAACCTATTACCGGAATCATAATTATCTTTTATGGCCGCGTCTGTCATGACGACATTATGGCCAGCACGGCGCGGCCTTCTGGCCCTCTGCTGGCTGGGCTGCCGCCTGATCCGCGCCAACACGTAGCAATAAAAAACCGCGAAATGCGGCCAAGTAGCAAAAAAACATAAATTACGCAGCCAGCAAAGGCGAGTGCGAGGTGGGCGGTGGGCGGTGGGCGGTGGCGAGTGGGGAGTGACTACTCCCTCCAGCCAAACGCAAATTATGTAGTCGGCATAATATTGTGCTTATTTTCATTACGCTCCTGGTAAAGGGGGTGCGGTCCACGGGGGCAGACATCTGTCGACAGCGCCGCCAAAACAGGTGTTTTCTAATTTATTGCAGCACCCCAACAAAAGCTTGTTATTGTTGTGCTCGGTGTGTGTTTGACTTTGAGATATTAAAAGTGCGGCTGGGGCATGCGAATGTCAGCGCCTGTCTGCGGCTGGCGGACAAATCAAAGTGCCCCCGCGACGCTTGTCATGTGTTTTTTAATTTCTAATATTTCACGCGTATTGCAATCCCATCCCCGCCCCTTAATACTCTGCAAGCAATGCTAATGTTTGGGATCCGGGGGGCAGCTGCTATTGTTGTGCACTTGCTGCAAATTATGCAAGACACGTCGCTGAGGGTTTCATTTGCTGGCGAGGTGAGCCTGAGGTGCTGCCACACACACACACACACAGACACACTTGCATATAGTGCTAGCTGAGAGCGGGGGCTACGTGTGATAATTCAGCGCGCCAACAAAAGTTTTCTACAAAATTGCCCAAGGCCAAGTGTGTGGCATGCCCCTTGTCGGCTGCCTCCCCGCCAGTCTCTAACAAAAAGCGCAATGCACGTGCGGCCTTTGTGTTGCTGCTGCTGCTGCGGCTGCTGCTGTTGCTGTTGTTGTAATTGCTGCTGCTTGTTGACAGGACACTTCAACTATTGTTGTTTGCGCTGCTCCAACCGACGCCCCTTCGCCCTGTCCTCTGTTTAATTCAGCATGAAATTGGTTTGTATTATTATTTTGCAGTCGTCGCTCGTCTCGATGCCGGCGGCGCTTCGGCAACACCTCAACAGAAACTGTCAGCTTCAGTGGCTTAAAGCTTTAAACGTGCCTCAAATCGAAGTGCAGCAACAACGCCAACAAAAAATTTTGAATTCTATGGCAAAGTTTGCTTTGATGCTCTGCGCTGCTTTAATTAAAAACTGCGCGCACTGACTAAATAGCACT
>SCDT01001661.1:5912-38086 GCA_004143765.1 Drosophila melanica
AAAACGTATGCCTAATTATAAACACAGCATATTTTCAATTTAAACAAAAAATCAAATCAAATAATTATTCCCATTTTATATATCTGTTTTTAACCACCCACACATTAACTGTGAAACTGGGTTAACAATTATTGTGTTACACGTGTATTTATTTATACATACATATATATAATTATTTATATGTAGTTGTTGTTTTTTTTTTGTACTCTGCATTGCCTGGGCGTTAATTGCTGAAATTTCTATATTTTCGCTAAATTTTTCTCTTTTTTTTTTATAAAAAAAAAGCTGACAGCTGGGCGAGTATTTCAATTAGCGAGTCCGCGCAATCTGTACTCGGACATCAGCTGAGCTTGCTCGACTGTGTGGGCTGAATCCCCCCTCTCCCTCTTGCCTAAGCACTTTGCCAGTTAACGGTAAAATCAGCGAGTTGTTCACTTTTATGGTCATGTTGAGCTATTAAAAACTATAAAAAACCATTAAACTTGATTTTTTGCGCAGGTGGACACATTCAAATCAAACTTCAAAAAGCAACGCTTGGCCTACTGAAGGCGAATTTAAAAATTAGATTACATTTAGATAAAATATTTGAATTTAGAAAAAAATCATTTGAACTATAACAACTAATTAATTATGTTAAATGGCATCAACGAAGTGCAAACTATTATTATAAAGATTATTTAAAACATTCTTTTTAAAAAAAAGTTAGCTGACATTTAATATTTCGTGACTTTCAAAACAGAGATAATATGAAATCATCAAAATTCATAAATTAACGAACCATTATCAAATTTGACTTCCGTAAGGAAAAAACAAATACAAAAAGCCTTTTAGAAAATTATGTATTTAAATTATATTCAAACTATGCGTGAAAGAGATTTTGAGGAGAACTAAATAAATTGAAAAAGAAACTAAAGAAGCTGTCTCTAAAACTTGTTTTAAGCTTAAAAAAGAATAAGCACAACAAATAATAAAAAAACAAAAAAATAGTAATATAAAGAAATATAAAAAAACCTGACATAATTATGAATATAATAACAATAATGTGGATAATGATGCTAAAGGCAAGTTTGCAAAAAAAAAATAAAAATAAAAGAATAGGAAGAAGTAAAAAAGAAGAGTCTCACGATGCGCTCCACAGAGTTTTACACGCTTTTTTCTCCACAGTCGCTCTACTCTTTGTCTCCATCTGTTTCATTCCCTGTTTCTTTTTGGCACGTTTTGCGAATTGTTTGTCTCGTTATTTTCCTTAATTTCCGTCGCACAATTTAGATCTAGTATCTAATGTACTCTTTTTTTTTTGTGCTTTTACATGCCAAAATTGTTGTCGCTGCACAAAGTAATTATCTGTAATTTTGAAAGTCTGGCCTTAGCTTTTATAAAGTTTTTTTACTTTACTATAGTTTTTTTGTTGTTATTTTTCACTTTTAATTGCTCTGTTAAAAGTTAGAACTTTGAGCTGCTTTTTTTGGCTTTAATTTGTATGCGAGCAGCAGCTGCTGTCGTTTGGTTTCTAGCCTGGCCTTAACTTTAGTTTATTATCTCTGGCCTCTTGTCAAAATATGTTTAAGGCGCGCAACAGCTTGGACCAATTGCAATTGGTTAGCTAAATGTCTTGGGCCCCTAACGCTATCGGGGCCAAAGCATCAAGCCACCTGCTGGAAAAGAAAAGAGGTTTTGTCTGGACTAACCAATTGGCTAACCGGAACCGCAGCTCTTTACGCATTTTCAATGAGGCCTTCAAACCGTGGCCCAAGGGGCAGACGGTCAGCGGCTGTTTTGTGTCGTGTCTTAAAATTGCCTAAATTTATTTCAATCCTTTAAGCACTAATTTTAAATTAGATTCCAATTGCTGGCCGAGGCTCCTCTCTGTTCTGTTCTGTTCCGTCCGTCTGTCTGTCCTGGTCGGCGTTTTGTTTTTTGTTCTTTTTTTTTATTCATTCTTTCTTTCTTTGGCAGCTGTTGCTGTGGCCCTCGTTTGCTCTTTGGCATCTGCTCAAAGTGTATCTTTTTGTGTTTTATTTTTGTTTTACTTAGCTGGCAAATGTTTTGCGCGATTTTTATCGCATCGTCAAACGTTAATTGGCAAACAATGCATAAAATGCAAAAGCGCTTCTGGAGTTCCTTCGCTCTTCGTTTAATCAGCTCGTCAATCAAATGCAACACGCAAAGCATTTCGAATAACAAGCAATAATTGTTTCATTCAATTACTCATACCATAAATAAGAATTATCATAAATACGCATATTTAAAGGCGTATTACGCATACGCCATGTGCGCTGAACGCAAAGAAAATTAATGAAACGAAAGTTGTCAGCGAAAAGTGCGAGAAATTGAAAATGAAATGTGTGACACACACTTATTGCCACTTGTACCCACATACTAAACGCATGTATCTTATTTATTTTTAATGCCCAACAAGACCTAGACCCAAATACTACGCACACTCCACAATATATACTTTTACTCGCAATCATTATTCATAGGCAGACATCGGGGCGCGCCCAAAATGTGACACTTGTGATATATGTTTGAAGGTAGCATTCACATTGTGCGGCATTATGTGTGGGCGCTGCGAGAACTTGCTTTGTTCGCTGCTTTGCAACACTGACAAGTGCGGCAAATTTACGAGCTTTATATTTCTCATGCGTTTTATGCGCCTTTACAACACTGGGAGACGATATTCTTGCAATTTTCTACTTTATTATGAATTATAATATTTTTTAGGTGTTTTATTTACTATATTAATGAAAAATAAATATAGCACAATTTCTCGGTTTTAGTCCTGCATTTATCAACACTTTCTTTTTGTAATCTATATTGTATATTGACTATCAAATGACACAAATAAAAGCTTAGTTTCGTTTCTATAATTCTTTGTTTACTTAATTCTTTGTTTGCATTTATCAACACTAAATATGATTATCTAAAATATATATCAACTTTCGAAATATTCAAAGCTGACTTGTAATAGTAAATCAATTAGTTATATTATTTTCTCAGCTTTCTACTTCCAATAATTTGGCATTTATCAACACTGTTTTCAAATCATAAGATTTTTCCAAAATCTATATCAACATAATCAAAGCTCTCTTATGTTATCTTCTGCTCATTACTAAACAACTTAATTTCCTTTTTTACTCTCAAGTTTCTATTTGCATTTATTAACACTTTTCCCCTAACCCTTAAGCGACATTAAGGAATGTCGCCCCTTATTAATATCACATTTGCACTTATTTATACAAATCTTAATTATTGACTGTGGTGCACCCAAAAAAACAAAAAAAAAACAAGCAAACACCAAAAATTTGTCACACACATTGAAAAAGCGACAAATTTTTGCCCGATGCAGTCAGCCCTTTGGACTTGAAAGGCATATTATAAAGTTCGCTGCATGCAATAGGGGAGAGGCAGGGCACGCAACAAGCACAGCAATCCACACACACAGACACAAACACACACACTGATAAATGTCAAATGAGCCACGTTTTTTTGATTTATAGGCTCTGCATATTTTTGCATACATGAAGCTTTCAAAAAAAAAAAAAATAAAGAAGTTCTGAATTTCGGATTTCCAGAATCTCCATTCAGTTGTCCATCTCAAAGTCCATTTGTCCAGCAAAAAAAATGTGTTTTGGTGTTTTAACAAGCGCGACAACTTCTTCACTTTTGCTTGAGTTTCGTTTCGGCTGTTGAAGATTCTCCCTCTCTCTCGCTTCTGATTTTCTCTACCTAAACGCATAATTTGCATTTCAGGCGAACGTCGAGCCTCGAAATTGATAAAGCTCGTCGCCCCGTTGCTTTTTGTCAAATGATTCAATTTCGTCGTTGACTTGAAATGCATTTCGAAACCCCCCTCAAAAAAAAAAATAAAATAAAATAAAATAACAAAAGCTAAAAAACAGCCAACGTTAAAAAACCGCAAAAGACTAAAAATTGTGTTTTCTTGTTAAAGATTTTTTGGGTGTGTTTTTAAAATGCAAGCGGGAATCGCTTCGTTTCGTTTCGTTTCGTTCTCTTCGTCTGTCCATATCAAAAGTCAAATACACACACATAAGCCCCACTTCCTTCTGCCTCAGCCCTCCCCTTTGGCATGTCAGAGTTTACATATGTCGGCTTTTAGCTGCCCTCAGTTTTATTTATTTTATGATTTTAGGAAGGCGCAGTTTGCGTCTGTTTGCAGCCTTTTTTTCCAGCTTTGTTTTTTATCATTTCGGTTTCTGCGTCTCTTTATTAGTCATGAGTTGTTGCATGGCTTATGACAATTCCTTTTGCCGCCTGTCACGCCCCAAATGCGTGCGTGCAGTTAATCAAAAGACAGCGCAGCATTAAAACAAATTTACACAGTCAAATTGAACAATGAATTTTGGTTTTAATTTTTTAAAACTTGTTGTTCTTAATGTTACAATTTAAAGTTTTTTCTGAATCGAAAATTATATATTTATTCCACATTTTGGACAAATATTTTTTATAGATTCTTACCTATAAAAAAATAATTACATATTTATTTTAACCTCCAATTTAATTAATTTAAAGTTTGTTTTCCTAAAAATCATTTTACACATTTAAAATCATGTTGAAATCGAGCTTTGAATTTAGATTCCATTCTATTATAACTATTTATTTTTTCCATTCAATTTTTATTTTGTTTACACATATATTTATTTGGGAAACATATTTATTTCTTTCTTTTTGGTAACTCTCACTCATAAATTTATGCAGTCTCTTCTTTTTAATCATTATTTGCTTTTTGGTTGTATTTTTGTCTCCGTTTTTTTTTGCTTGTTTTTATGTGTTTTCTGCACAGCGGGCAGTTTTTGCTTTTTGTGCGTTTTTTCTTTTTGTTGTGCAAAAATAATATTTTTTTTAATATATATTTTAAATGTGTATAGGATGTATGTGTGTGTGTGTTTGCAGTTGGGACTTTCAGCAAAAATTGCGCGCGTTTATTCCATTAATCATTTGGCGCACAACAAAACACACACAAAAAAAAAAAATTAAGAAGCAAAGGTTTAGTATCCAAGTTCAATAGAACTTGTTTGAAGTTAACGAGTAATACGAATCTGTATGTGTGTGTGTGTGTATGGCTAAAACATGACCAAGCAATTTAGAGGAGGCGAGTAGAGTTGAGCAAAGTTGAATCGAGGCGAGTCGACTCGACTCTTTGGGGCCGTGATCTGTGCCTGCGGCTTGTCTGCGAAACTTGATTAAAAATTCAAGGCCATATTGTGGCAGCAACGCGCATTTGAAACGAAAGCTAACTCACTCCGCGCTCGCTTCTTTGTTACTGTTGCTGTTGCAGCTTGTTGTTGCAGCTTGTTGTGGCATGTTTAGAAAGCGGTTACAAGTACGGCTGCCTGCTCCGCTTGCCCAGTGCACTACTCGGTGCACTTGCCTCCTTGCCCGCTTTGGCAAAAACTAGTTGGCGGCGGCTCTGACTGGGTCTGCCAACGCCATTGAAAGTGGTTTGGCGTGGCCACCGTTTCGATTTGATACACTTGCGGAGCGGGTATGATGATTGTGCCTAGATCCACAGAGAGAACTTTCAAACCATAAATTTATATTTGCCTATTTTCTAGATAATATCACTTAAATTTCTTTAGTCAGTATATCTAGTCTAATTTTTTAGTAAAAGCTTATCAAATCCATAATATCATATATCTGCCATTAGAAAAACTGTAATCATTTTTGTTTTTTTTTATAAAAACTTTTATCGATTTAAACTAACTAGTTTTACGTTTTTTTTAATGTTATTTTTTGGGATTACAGATTAATATGATTATTAGATTTGACATAATACTTAAGACATATTGATCGGATCAGAATTTTAATATTAAAAATCCAACTACAAGGGTATTTAATCTGTGACTAAATAAACATAATTTTTATTTGTGTTTGTTTTTAATTAAATTTTATTTTTATTATTTTATTTTATCGCATGCATTTTTATATACTTTTATGGTAAATTATATGCTATTGTTTTTCGCAACGCTTGCATTGTTGTTGTGCAGTCAACAGTTTAGTTTCATATCTCACAAAATAATCATTAAACACTTGCCGAGTGGCGCTATTCGCATTCGCATTCGCATTTGTATTTGTATTTTTATTTCTATTTTATTTTCGCATTCATTCATCGGCTTTAATTGCATTTAATTTAATTGCCAACGCGAGTTGTAAGCCGCTAGTAATTGAAATTAGCCATAAACAACTCAAATTGAGGCTTTTTTATTAAGTTGTCTCGCAGCTGGCCACCGGAAAGAATAGCACTGTTTATTGGACCCATTCAGGTTTACCTGAGCACACAACTCTGGACACTAAGTGTGACTACTCTGTGCGAAAAATTCTGATTACAAATTGTTTTCTAGAACTAATAAGTGGCAATCCTGCAGAGAAAATTGGCAACTTTTTAAAGCATTTTTTCTTTGATTTGTTGTTTGGCAACTCTATTTATAATACTCTAAATAAATAAATAATATAATAATTTTGATAATAAGTAGCTCAATTAAGTAGCTGAATTATGGATATGCGGGATTGAAACTGTGTGAAGTATTACATACATAATTAATATATATAATATATATTAATAATAACAATTATATTATAATTCATTCATAATAGCATATACACATCTTCAATTAAATATAATTACATAAAAAACAAAAAAATTCCATTTGAATTCCGCTTGAATTAATTGAAACTCGATCTGACATAAAGTTTCTTATTATATTGTTTGTATTGCGTATATATATAGAATTATAATTTATTTTAAATTGTTTGTCGCTCTCTTTAAAGTCAGCTTCCGTAAGCCTTAATTGTGCCCATTAAAACCAGATCCTTATTATTAACCCTTAGATCAAGCTTATTTTACCTATTTGAGTGTATTCATTTCAATTTTAACAACCAAATGTGACAGCCCACCTGTGTGAATGTGTGTGTGTAGTGTGTGCGTGTGTGCGTGTGTACCCTGGCAGCTTTAATAGCCGCAATCTCTTTTGGTTCTTTAGATTCTTAACGCTTCTTGCTACCAACAGCTGCCTGCCGCCTGCCCCCGTTTGATGGGATTGAACATTTCTTGGGGTTCTCTTGTGTTTTTCGCATGATGATCGCATGTTTATAAATAGTTGGGACGTTAAAGTAGTATGTATATGAAATGTCGATTTCAAAGTGTCTACAATTTCCACAGACACACACACACACACACACCCATACACACATGCACACCCGTGTTCTGTCGGTGCTTTTGAGCTTTACCTTGAGTTTTGGTTTCATTTACGCAGAGTGAAGAAAATTCTCGGTCGTTTGGACGTTTGGCTTTTGCTTTTGTTACTTGTAATTAAAGTTGCCAGCGGAAGTTAGACGAGCTGTGAAGTTAACAGACGTATATATATACAGAATATGTAGAATTTTTATATATGTATCTATTTCTTGATGTTCTTCGCTTTGCTATTGCGGAAATGTAATGGGAACCAGCTTCGCTAGGTCGAACTGCACAACATACAATATCTAAACATAATATGCAAACTATATCAAGTATTTTTTGTAACTTTGTGCTTATCTAATTATACATTCTTTCTTCTCTATTTTCTTTGCAGGTAATGACACACAACCATACGAAATATTCAAACAAATTTGCATTTCGACAGGTAAAAGCCCATTAGGGCACTACGCACTACTTATAGGCTGTGTCTTATGAATATATATAAAGTTGTCTTTCAAAATTAACACACAATAATATACGCCGACACACCCACACACACTCTCAAACACACAGCTGTCTTTGCGTAATTTCTTTTAGCCCTCTAAAAAAACACATAAAACTGGTGAAAAAAATGTAATTTGACAGGCGCACAGAAATCATATGACTGACAAGTTGCCCCTTGACACACTTTTCTGTCATAGCAACAAATATAATAAATTGTTTTTACTTTTTTCTCAATTTTTTTTTTATTTTAAGCTATAATGCTGCAAAAACACATATGTTAACATTTTGGCCAACAATTGGCACTGGCCGGTTAGCGGGGGCGGGCACTGAATTTTTGGCTGCTGTTGTTGCCTTTAATGAGGCAAACAATTTGGGCCTTCAAATGAGCCAAAGTAATGCCAAGTGAAAGGGTCATAATAAATAACAAAATTTGGTAATTCCTTAAAAATTAAAAAAAATATATTTTTTTAAAAATGCATATTTCTTAAATGTGGAATCAATCTTTAGGACAAATCCTGATGAAAATGCCATCAAACGTATAAATCGGTTCAGATTTGACAAAGTTATGGCAATTTAAAATATGAGAGCTATGGATCCGACAACTTTACATGTCAAAAATTTTATCAATTTTGGCATGATTTTTGACCAAAATTTTGACCCCCTCTAAATCACTTTTAATGTTGTTTTTTATACTAATTTTGACCTCCGCAATCGATTAAAAACAAAAATTCGCAATTCTAAATTTTTGAAAAAAATTTTTTCGAAAATTAACAAGGGGGGACCCTTGTGATTTTGTACCAAAAAATTCAAAAAAATTTATTTTCAATAATGCATATATTTTAAATGCAGAATCAATCTATAGGACAAATCATGGAAAAAATGCCTTCGAACGTGAAAATCGGTTCAGTTTTGGCAAAGTTACGGGACTTTGAAGTATGGGAGCTATGGGTCTGAACACTTTTTGTCAATTTTGGCTTGATTTCTGACCAAAAATTTCACCCGCTCAGAATTACTCAGAATTACTTTTACCATAAAATCAAAATCGTGCTACATGAATTCACGTTGCTTTAGGATTTAAAAATTGGCGAACCTTAGATATGGCACAATTTAATTTTGCATAACTTGCGTTTTTTTCTTATAATTTTAGTTTAGTTGAAGAATTCGAAATAAATAAGTTTTGAGTGCCACTCAAATGTGGAAGCTGATTGCGTCGAGTTCTGTCACTCAAAACAAAGCTCTTGTGCTCTGAAACGGAATTTAGCGTAAAGCAGGAGACAGAGAGGAAGAGCGAGAAGAAGGGAGAGTGCCAGGCGAAGACATCGAGTCATATATAGACAACTTTAGCTGTCGGCTTTATTTAAAAATTTATCATAATCTGCAAAGTATTTTTGGGCCTCCAAAGTGCGAGTTGTCGCAGCTCATTTTATCAGTGGCCCAACAGGCATTGGCCAATGATAACGAGGGGAGGGGACAGCTGGCACTGGTGCTGACGCAGGCGTCTCGGTACGGCCCATGACGTGCCGTGATTAATTATTTGGCAAATATTTAAAATGTCCCGAGTGGTTTCCATTTCTGTAGCTGAAGAGCTTCTGAGAGCGGGCAAGCTTAATTTGAACGAAATGAAAATCTGTGAAATTCACACAAATACATTACTGTTGCACGTATATATATTTAATTAATTTTCCACTTTTATGCCCAACGTTTGATGCATGCCATTGACCGAGTGATGTACAGTGGCATACTTTCAATTGGCATTTGTTTGTTTTCCCACTGCCTTCAAGATAAACAAGCGCCACTTAGTATACGTACTTTATTTCCATTATTTTGATTATTTTAGAATACCCATCATAAGTTTTATGTTTGGGTAGTTCTCCCTTCTTCGAAGAAACACTTTTAAAATGTTTCATTGTTTAAACTTCTTAGCTAAAAACTATAAATTTTTATCTACGCTTTTGTATAAGAAAGAAAATATGCTATTCGGATTTCAGCTTTTGTAATACTTTAAGAAAAATATCCAGCATTTGTTAAAGCTAAGTAAAAAGTATACTCATATTAAACATAGATATATACTCGCACTCTCTAATTTCATTTTTCCCCCCCATTTGGACTGCGCGTCGTATACGCTATTTTTATAGTCACATCCAATTACTTTTAACGCTCAAGATCCACAATTGCTAGACCAAAATTTTATGTGCTGCGTGGCTGTTTGCAAATATTTTAATTGATTTCATGTGGTTGTTTCGCCTTTGCGCTACGCAATTTTGTGTAAATATTTCGCTTTTATTGGCAGGCGGCCTCAGCCACCGCCAATTTGTTTATACCCGAAAATGTTTATAACGTAATCGGCTCACGCAACGTCCGGGCAACTGCAGCAGTGCGTTAAATTTAAATTTACATTTTCTACAAATACAAAAAAAAACAAAAAAACGGACTGCAATTTATTGGGAAATTCAGACAATTTGGTTGGTTCATAGACCCCATTGAGCACATTTTCATTGACATTTTGGTGACATTTCTGACAAACTTCGGCTGGCGGCAACCAAAGGGGTTCTGTATTCGTCAAAAGAGCTCAACAACTTCTGCTAAGAATGGAGAAAAATTAAAAGCGAACAACATGAATCAAGTTGAGGCGGCATAATTTACATTCTCGTCAGCCTGGTGACCCAAAAACAAAGCGAAAAAATGTTAGCCCTCAAAAACATGCCAGGCTGTAATATGCACGTGCGAGTTCAAAAGCGAGTCCTGCCCCACCAGTGAAGAGTATGCTTAGGGTATTAACGTGATGCTGTTCACAATGCAACCAAGTGGAAAGCTCAGACAAAACCAACAACACGAAAATAATGTGAAAAATTCAAGTGAAGTGGAAAATATTAAAATTGACTTTTGAATTAAGCGTGTCAAAGATGTGAATATCTGATTTGTTAACTAAAAACTTGTTATTTACGTTCTACAAGATTAAATGGGATTCGGTTCGATTTATTTGATAATTACAATTTGACTGGACTAAAATTAGAAATTTAAATTTTTTTTAATTATAAAAAGAATTTTAAAAATATTCTTCTTTTACTTTTTAAACAGTAATAGAATATATTAAGTTTTAGTAAAAAACTGAAATTCTTTTGGGTTTTTTTTTGGAAATTTTGTATTATTATTATTTTGTAGTATTTATTAACCAATTCTTCTTTTTATTAATATATATCCACCATTATAAAATTAAGATATTTTACCCCTAGGTAAACATTTATTAATATGTAATCAATAATGAAACAATGTCCCCATTCTAATCCTAATCCTAATGCTATTTTAAAATTCGTTCAATTTACATGCCATATCGATGTTTTACCTTAATCTCAAATTTATTGCAGATTGGTTAACTGTGACACATTGTTCCCATAGGAGCCATGATTCACAGTTTGTTTTACAAGAGTATTTCAGCTCCGCCTGCGGCTCCGCTTCACTTTTTGCTACTTCTACTTTTTTGCCTTATTCGGGCAATCTGTCAGCGTTGGAGGCTCTTTGAAAAATGCAGCGAATTTCAATTTAAAATTTCGCGATAAATTTTTGTCGGTATCGTCGCTTCGGT
The DNA here is from genome assembly GCA_004143765.1 of Drosophila melanica. Taxonomy (NCBI): domain Eukaryota; kingdom Metazoa; phylum Arthropoda; class Insecta; order Diptera; family Drosophilidae; genus Drosophila; species Drosophila melanica. Next base: position 17,195 of record SCDT01001661.1, read on the forward strand.
TTTTCCCCTCACCAGAAAAAAAAATGAAAATAAAAACAAAGGACAAAAAAAAGGAAACAAGTGATTCTAAAGCTGATTTGGAATTGTTGCTGCTGCATTGTTTGTGGCACCACGCTTTGACTGTGGCATCGTGTGTGAAGGCACTCCTCCCCCCCGCTACTGATGCCCCGAAGCACAGCTGTGCGGCACACAAATTTGATAAGGGATTTGTGTGCTCTAGAGTCCTGGCCAGGAAAAATGCCAGAATGCAGGCTGTTCAGTATTTTTCAGGCCATGCTTGCTAATTGGCAAAATCACGCCGTGATGATGCGAGCCCTTAGGGCGAAACGGCAGGCGAAGCGGGGGGAGATGCTAATATACGAGCAGCCACAGGCAGCTCGAAATTTATTGTCAACATAATTCAGGCCAAATTCAATTTGTGCCACATACAGACACAGCAGACTCCAGTCTACGGACAAACAATCTTCGACAGCTCTAAGTAAATTATCCACCTACAGACGGATCCTTACTGAATAAAACAAGCTGGCTCCGATGTGCAGACAAAACAGTTTTCTATATCTCTCTGGGGCGACCTTGGCACAAACATTTTCCAGAATATTTGTCCACTTGGCCGTCAAAGTCAATGGAATAACAGCTCATCAAATGGCTGATTATAACAAACATTGAAAGGAAACCAATAAATGCTTTCAAAAGTATTCAAATTTAATTTTTAAATTAAGTAGAAAAATTGCAAGAACTAAATCAAATTAAATTTGTTTATTATTTCTATTTATTATTTTTATTATTATTAAATTTTTTAAACCGAAAGTAATTTAATAGAAAAAACTAATTTATTCCACTTATTTAATCTTGACTACATTTTTCTCAAATTTTATGCGATTGTCGTAATAATTGTTTAGCTATGCAAATTTGCATTATAATTTATAGAAGTTTTCGTTGAAAACAAAAACAATACAAAGATTTCTAAAAATACTTTATGTAAGGAAAACATTGTACCTTGATTTGAACTATAGGCCCCATTTAATCAGAGTGCTTATGCAAATTAAAAGCTTCCTTTGTGATTTTCGTGTAAGCTTAAGATAAATGTAGCTCACTTAATGTTATTGGAGGGTAAAACAAGGGGAACAAACGACACAGCGAGTGAGACCGCATATAAAAAGAATAAAAGATACAGATAAAACATCTTTTTCTGTGCATATATTTATTTGGTTTTTGGGTTTTTTGTACGCGTTTTTTTTTTGTCTTCTTATTTTCGTATCTTTTGCAATTTCAGTGCATTATTTATGGCATTTGTGGTCAGCGAGTGGGCGGGGCTCGGCCCGCCCAACATCCGCTCGTTCTGGGGCAACGATTTTATGATAAATGAGCCAAGTTAATCATCAAATCCTTGGGTGGTGCAAAGTGGCTCAAGAAAAAAAAGGGGAGCAATGCGAAATAAAAGCAAGTAATGGAAGAGAGAGAGAAGAGTAAGGATAAGTAAAGAAAATTGTGCTGGACAGTATGAAAAAGATGCTTTGTTAATGCAGGTGGCAAAAGCGATGTTTAACTATTTATAAGAGCGAACCGAAACATCCTTAAGGCTCTGACGTCAATGTACGATGATGTTGTAAAGGTTAAAGTAACTGAAGTTATTTTTGGATTCAGAGCTGGGAGCAGTTGCTGTAATTGATGGATATCGTGCTCGAAAGATTAATGTTGACATTAACTCTACAATAAATCTTGGATAACTTCACAATTGACACAAGCAACCAATTGATAACAATGACCAACAAGCAGCCAAATTCATTTATCACAGCCCAAACAAATGAACAGGAAAACAAGAGAGTGCCCGACTGAGAGATGCCCTGCAGCCAGCTTAGTTTTCTGCATAAGTAAAATTGCATTTTTATTTTATAATATATCAAAAATTCATAATCTTAAAGATATGTTCCAAATTTAAAATTGATTTCAATTGATTGACATTGAGAACTTGGCAGCCAAGAGTCAACAAGCAGCCAACTTTTTTGGGTCATGTGGAAAAAGAAGCTCCGACAACTTAAATCTCTAGAAGTCCTTTATCACAGACATTTTCTTCAAGAGGTGTACAAATCAACAACCGCTTGCAAAGTCTCTTGAGATTTCGGTGTAATCCCTCATCCGTGACTAATATCGTGACACAAAATTGCAAAAAAAATAAAACATATGAAAGTTCGTTTTTTTTTCCATTTTTTTTTTTCCAAATGCGTACAGGGTATAACGAATGGTTTTGTGAGCAGCTGCTGGTTTGACAGGACATTAACCAAAGGCGCAACAGCAGCTCATGACTTGGCTTATCTAACACTGATTTCCATATAACGTCATTTTCACGGTAAACACGCGCACACACACGCAAACGTTGTTGATTCAGAACAGGGTCTAAAAAAAAATAGAGCACGTAGCCAGAATATTATCCGTTCACACGAGCAGATTGAGCCACCTCAGCTTGGCTGCCATGTGGCTCCATTTGCCATGTTGCATGTCATCGATTGACAGGCTGTCAACGACAGTGCCTCATATTCGTACTCATTCATGTTTATCCACATGCTCAAGTCCTTTTCGAGGCTCTGCAGTGCTGTCATTGACTTTGCGACTGCCAGCACACGTTTATCCGTTTTGCATTTATTTAATTTCCCGTTTATGCCAAATCAATATTAAAACGAGAAAAAGAACTCGCGGCATGAAACTGTCCGTTGCTGATTCTATGCAAATGGAAACTGTAATCGAATCTCGATGATTGCTCAAGCGAATTTAACAGATATGCCACCAAATACCCAACTGTGACTAACGAAAACAAAACAAGACACCAGGATTCTTTTTGCCATCGAACTCAACAGCATTTCAACGTATTCGTACACATACACATTCTATATACGCTATATATATATGTATATATATATTGTTAGCTGATATCGTTTTACTTTTGTTTGTCATCTTTTCAATGTCAGCCTTTGAGCTGTCAACGCTCACATTAAATATTTGCTTGTTCCAAAATTTCAATAGAATATATATCGAAAAAAATATAGACTGATAAGCAAATAATTCATTAAGTTTAAATAGGGTATAAATTACCATGATATAAAAAACATTAGTACTAGACACTTCTAGACTTTAAATTTAAAAAAAAAAAACCGGTAAAACAGGCAACATTTAATGTTAAAATACACGAATCTGAAGTCCTAGCCAAAATTATACAGCATGGAAAATCTCAAAGCTCAAATTAAAGATTAAATATCAAAATATTTTCAAAAATAAACTTTATGCAAAATGTTATCAAAAAAAAACATAAAATTTTAACATGTAAATAATAAACAAAGTATTTTTAAAATAAAAATTATTTCCTCGTATAAAAAAAAACTTCAAAAATTATGACTAAAAATATTATTAATATTTATTAAAATAAAAAAAATTAAAAAATGTAAATAAAAATAAATTTAAATTATACTATGAATTAATTATAAAACTTTAATTAGCTGAAGTCATATAAATAGCAAAAGATAGGTGAAGAGATTATAGAAAATATATTTAACGAAACATTTATTTGAAAATTTAAACAAAAATTTTACATTCATTTAGAAAATAAATATAACCATAAATTTTTTTCTATGAAAAAATATATTAAAATTTTAAATCAATTCTTGCCATCAATAAGCTGTGTGTTCTTCAGAGATTCACCATGGATTTGAAAAATAAAGATAAATAAATGAGTGCTTGTTTGCAAATAAAGTGAGTCTATTGCATGTTTTTATTGTTTATATACATAGACTTGGCCAAATTATGCAATCAGTTGCTGGGAAACGCGAGAGTCCTTTAAGAGCCAACAGGATAATTGAGCAATTTAGCCAGCGCCTGAGCCTGAGCCAGAGCCATGCCTTTTATGAAGGGCCATTAATAACTGGCGTTAACATTAATCGGTTTAATATGACAAATTAATTTGAGTGCTTTAAAGAGACGCGCGAAAATGTTGTTTTATGAAAACTTCAGATTAAATGCCATTTAAATGATGGGGAACGCTTAAAGATGAAGAAGAAAACACGCGTAGTTCAGTTATTGTCGCATTTATCACGAAAATTGAAAATAAATATGGAAATGCTGCAGACAATGGAAAATTGATGGCGTTACAGAAATTGAATACAGGGCAAATTTTAATGGACATTATTGAATGCACGCAAGCTGCAAACGGAAACTGAAACGAAATTCAAGAAAAGCAGCGGAAACGAAAGATAACAAGATAATAAAAATGATATATGCCATGAATATGATCAACTTTAAAGTGCGTTTGGGTAAGTACATAAGTTATTCGACCTTTAGTGCCAAATCACAGCGCAAATCCTTAAAGCAGCCAAAAGAAAATAACTGTCGCAAAGGGACTTACAATAAGAAGATTGAGCGTGCCGGCATTAAAAGGCCTAGTTGCACATAAATCAGGAGCACCTTTAAGTTAACGGCACAACAAAAATCACAAGACGTGCACTGGCGGTTGAGCGACTAGAAGATACTCTGTATTGTTGCATAAAGTGGTCTTTATATGTGGAAAATTTAAATATTTTATATTCTTATGAAAAATTGACTAAATTCGCTGTAAACATTTTTGAAATTAAATTCTAGATATTTTGAAAATAGATAAAAATAATTTTAAAATCATAATCAAGACAGAAATAACCATATCTATCTAAAGAATTGCAGCTTTTGCATAAAAAATCAAATATTATCAAATAGCTGGTTTTTAGGTTTTTTCAGAAACACAAACTGGATTACATCATGCCAGCTATATTACGCTAACAGGGTATCCGTAACCGACAAAACAATTTGAGGCCAAGTTCTTGAGCACATAAATATCAATTTACCCAACCTATTGACAAGTCGCCAGTTTCGCAAATGAAATGCAATATATTATTGCACGTCAGGTTCATGTGTGGCGATAAATGTGGCTATAGATAGATGATAAAAACACCTTATAAATGTGGCATGTGGCATGGAAACATGAATGATGGCCAGCATGGATTAAAGAGACGCCTGCCAGTCGGCAATGGCACGAATAGCAATTAAAACAGAAATTCAGCCAAAAGCGGCTCCTTTTTTTGTCCTGGCCATAAAAATACCAGCACGAAAATTATATCAACAAACATCTAAGCGAAACTTTTCCGAAATGGCGCGTTATTACTAATTCAATTGAAGCCTCGGACAGAGAAATAAAATGGTCTGCACCCACGATGTTGGCTGTCACAAAAGTTGCCATGGAAATGTTTCGACTTGGATATACGGCCTTTAAATGACCAGCCTGCGGAAGAGTGAACTCCGACGGCGACCTCGACATGGGGACAAGTTTGCAAGCAAACAATTTTAGATTGCAAGCGGTTTCTGTGTGTCTGTCTGTGTGTGTGTGTGTGTGAGTGTGGTTAAAGTTGCCCAAAACAATTACAACTATAGTAATAAAAAACCCACAGCTGTTTTATGTATGTCTGAATAAAACTATTTAATGTGGATACCTGTTAAAAATGCTCAAGCCGAGCATATCAGTTACGTAGGTGTAGGGAGTTGCCTAAGTGACCGAGCTATTAAAGGTATTTATCTACAACGATTTCGTTTATTTGCCCTCACTTAACTTTGCCACCAAAGCACTAAGTTTTCTCCCTCAGGAAGCGTAGTTGCCTTAGTTACAAAGTTCAAATCCCTGGAGTTGAAGCTTATTAGACCAATATCCAATAATTGGTTCGTAATAGGACTTGTCGGAATGATTCTTTTTAAAATTGTAATAAATTAAATTTAAGTGTAAATATAATATATTAAAAATTATAATAAAATATATATAAAATCAAATCCAGAATGCAAAACAATCGTCATAAAAAAAAAACTATTTCATCTTTATTTGATTTTATATTGGCTGATTTGTAAAACATATTCTAAGCAAAACCAAGTTTTTTTTCTTTAATACGCTTGCAAACGAAAACTTAAGGAAAACATATAAAATAAAACACAACAGAAAAAAAAAATCAGAATGAGAGGATCAAATGTTTTCTTTTTGCACCTTTTGTACATATTATATCATATGCAAATCCCAAAAAGTCGTCATTCAACCACCTTTCATATACCCAAAAAAAACAGAACGAAAAAAGACACCGGCAGTTCATCAACTGGCAGCGTGTCCGAGCTGTGTGAGCTTTTACCGTTGCTTCGGCGGCAGAGGGACAGGTCGACACATCCATCAACTCAGCGGGAAGCAAATGGTTTTCCATTTGCATAAACTGCGAACGAAATATGAAGACATCAGCGAAAGAGTTCGCATCGAGAAGCCAAAGTTAAAGTTACAAATAAAGGCAACATTCGAAAGAGTTGCAAATTATTTCGAATGCGCCGTTTAGCGCCGCAAGGCGCACATTTAGCCAAATATGAATGTAGATAGAAGCGTGCGTCGCTCTAACAAACTCTCCCCACCCGCAAAAATAATCAAATGATTGTCAAGCGCACACAAAATATATATTTGCCCCTGTGGCCATATTACGTTGTTACACATACGCCACGTGCGCCGCGCCAATTTTATTAACCGCAAAAACTTTTGCGCGGCTGCCACCAGACAATCAGCCAGGTCTTCAATAAACGTATTTGTCTAGGGTAATCATGTGGAAAATATTACACGATTCAATTGGGCGCTCACTGAAGTTTAAATACTCTTACAAACGGAAATTGGCTGATATGTGTTTATATTGAATTTAATTAAGTAAATAATTAAATTCACATTTGAATTTTTTATTGGAAATATTTTTATAAACAAATAAATACACAGTTAATAGTTTGTTAATTGATAGAAATAATAAATCTGACTTATTGTTTACAATAGGCATTAAATAAATAAATAAATAAATAAATAATAAACAAACTAAAAGTCTAAGAAAATATACAAAATATGTTGATAGATATTTACCAAAATACAAATTTAAATTTTATAAAACTGTTTCACACAAAAACTTTATTTGCAACCAATTTGCAAATTCTTATTTAATTTATTAAAGCGATTACATATAGAATGCCTGCAGCAAAAGGATAAAGAATAGCTTCCAAAACTTAGAGAAAATAAAAAAAAAAGCAATAAACCTGATCAGAAATATTTATAGTTAATGGTTTTATAGAAATTCGTCTGAATGCGTTTCAAATTTCGTGACATCAATTTAATGCCCACCTCAAGGGTATAATAAAGTGAAGGCTGCCAACTTTTGTCGTCAAATTGAGCGAATGCTGCCACACGGCGTATGCGTGATAAATGCCAGTGCGCAGCACAGAACAATTATAAAAAAAAAATGCGGAGAAGAACAAGAAATATCAAAATGTAGACGAAAATGAGGGGAAACATTAATTAAGCAAATTTCAGGCCAAAAAGGGGCAGGTGAATGGCTCAATCTGAGGTTCAGGTTGATGTTGAGGCGATGCTGCGTTTGGCAGTGATTGCGTATACGCTAATTAGCCACAAATGCTTTTGGCTTTAACCACGTGCATGCGAATGAGGCGCCAGCTGGAAGGGCCGACAAACGGACTGACAAACTGACTGACTGACTGAGTGACTGAGTGACAAAGTGGCGACCATTTCACTGACTGATTGACTTATGCTAATTTCGAGTAGTGCGCCAAATGGGCTGTCATTTGACTCGAATTGGATTTGGCCCAATTGATCTGCCAACTGTGGGCGTGGCCAACGAAACCAATTTTATTGGACGCTTTTCGCTTGGCTTTGACAATTTCAATTTGCCGCATTTACTCAGTTTAATTACAACATTTCCGGCGATTATTTAACTACGGCTTTCTTCCTGACTGCCTTCGCTCTGGCCCAAAACGGCCTTTGGCCTCAACTAAAGCTTATCTCAAGTTTATCTCGTCTCCCAGAAAGATGCGAAGCATTTCATTTATTTCATGTCAGGTACAAAATGCGATTTGACCTTTAAATTCAGCAGATAATGCAAACGGGCGGATAATATTTGTCAGATATTTTACTTTGAGCTGTTGCCGAACATTCACTAATTGGATTCAGGGACCTGGTGCTGTTGGTGTTTGGATTCAGAAGGATAACAAGAACTGTGCCACAAGGATTTAATAAAGAGCTAAATATAAAATAATTTAATGAATAATTCAATTGACTTATTTCGAGCTTGGTGAACAAATAATTATTGGCTGTATATAATAATAACACAAGTAATATTTTGAAAAGTATATAAAAATAAGAAAAACAGAATTCTTTGGTAAAACTTAATATTGATAAATAATGTTAATAATATGAAATTTGTCTTTATACAATTGCACTTTTAAAGACTAAAGATTCATATCGCAACTCTGTCAAATATTAATCTGATAAATTGCGTCAAAAGTTTGCCTAATTTAATAATTATATTTCGAATGAAAGAGAGATTTCATAAAAAATTAAATAATACCTGTTATTAAAAATTTAGAAAACCCACACAATTAAATTTCCTGGACCATGTTTCAAATCAAATTTTTTTTCAGAAATATTTATAAATTTTTATTTTGTAGAATTTTCTGAGTTAACATATTGCAAGCAAATCCAATAAAAACCGAATTACTCAAAATTTTACAGAACGAGTATTAGCAGGATTTTCCTGTGAAATTTGTATTAATTTTTTTCAATATTATAAACATAAATTAAAATGTGTTTTCAATCAAACAAATAAAAAAAGAATATAAAAAACCTAGTTTAACATTTGCACCGTTCACCACTTTAAATGAATTAATTAAAAGTCACTAACTAATTTCACTTTAAGTTTTTTTTCGCATGCACGCAAAATACTTTTCATTTAGTCGCACATAGAATTATCTAAGCCGAGCTATGCGACTCCATTAAAACCAACTTTGTTTTGTGGCTGCACTTTAACTAAAAGCGGCTGCTGCATTCACATGTTTAACAAATGTCAAACATGTTATAAAATGTTTTCAAAAGTTGTTGCTTGTATTTAAAGTTTTCGTTATGCAAGCAACTGCAAGAAGAAACTTTTGCGCCAAGTGCGAAAAGAAAGGCAAGGAACATTTTTTTTGGCTATTAAAACAGTTTCACAGCGAACACTGCAGCAGAGGCAGCTGTGTGTGTGTGTATGGCTATTAAATGATTTGAGCCCGGCTAAGCAAATAAGCAAATATTTACGCTAGCATTTCGATAAAGTTGCCCCCGATTGATGGGGACTGTTGATTTATGTGCTCGCTTTTCAACTTACGATATTTTCCGAACAGCTGCCTGCAAATGATGCGAAAATAAATAGCGACAGCCGATCCAGCAGTGGTCAATATTGTAGTTCTTCTATTTTACGGTTTTTATATATTTTTCTTTTCTATTTTAAACACTTGTCCACTTGGGGCAGACGTAAACAAAACTTGGCACAAATCGAAAGTCGACCCAAATATTTATTTGTGTTTGGCACGCGCAAATGTTTAAATTTTTCTTGAATTTGTTTCTTGTTTTTTTTTTTATTTAATTCTCAAAAACCTTTTGCAATTTATTCAAGTTGGCGCTTGACGGACGACCAGCGACCGGTTTGGGCGAATCCGTTTTCAGGACTAACTCAGGCAGCCGGCGGCCGAGTGTGCACAGCCCCAATGCCATCCACAAGAGCCAATCGCGCAAAAAGCGCGCCAAACATGCCATCCACAAATGGATGCCACCACGTGCGCTTGTCCACATCGCGCAGTCGCTGCCAACGGCTAGCATGCCCACTTATCGGGGACGACACTGTACCAATTGTGGACTGTGTTCACAATGCTGTTTTGCACAACTGTTGCTTTTCCGTGAATTGAGCGAATTTTCATTCATAATTTTCGCGACGCAATTTTTTGACGCTTTGTGGAAATATTTTTTGCTGGCCAACTATTTTTAGACGCTTTTCAGCATTGTATTTATTTTCAATCAATTCTCAACTCATGCATGAGCAAAATGTTTTTCAGCCTTTTGTCTGCGATTTACACTTCAAAGCGTCGCAATCAGCGGTTTGAGCAACCACAACAAAGTGCGCGCAGTTTGTCAACAGTGGCTTATGGTTTTGAGCTGTGTACCGTTTGGCATTTTCTTGAGAAAAACCGATTAGGGGCGCGCCACACGTATCCATAGATTTCAATTCAAATTCATTCAAGCATATTTTTATTCACTGTTTGAGATTTTTTTTAGCTATGAAATAAATTCAAATTGTTCGAAAATAAGTAAAATGAGCAATTTGAAATCAACTCTTTAACGAATATTTTACTTTCATTAATGTGTTCTTTAATTTGTACAATTAAGAAAAATATTAAATTGTTGCAATCAAGATTAGAATAGATTTATTTATTACGGACTTCAACTCAAATTTGAATATTCTGATTACCAAATACAGAATCTAACCGCAAAGCTGTGTCGACGGATTCCATGTTTTGCCCGTGAGGCACTGTGGCGTCGTCGTCGGAGCGAACGGACACCAAGGCGATCTCAGCAGACAGAGCGTAATGAAAAAGGTGCCTTCAGCTGCAGGTGCGCTGATCACCATTAAAATGGCCGCGAATGTCAGATAGAGAAGGAACTTGGACGACATCGTTGAAACTTTTTCAGAGCTGCTGCTGGTGTGAAGTGACTCTTTAAAGTAACACTGGGCTCTATTTATATGGCTTCCGGCCAGCACATATTTTATTTATTAGTTAAATAGTGGATATTCTCATAATGGATTATTTACACTGATGGCACGAGCTAAGTCTACTTTGTATGGCTTAAAAAGCAGCACGAGTTAATTGTGTAATTGAAAGCAGACAAGTTGCAACAAAGTCAATATTTCATTTAATAATTCCGTATAACGATTGTCTTAATTATTAACTGACCGCAGATGTATCTTAAATAAATATTATTCTATCGAAAATATTCACAGAATAACTTTTTACTTTTTATATATTAACAACTTTTATTTATAATTTAATTTAATATTAATTGTACCTTATTTAAAAAATCATCTAAAATTTTTTTCGATTGATTTTTAACAAAAATAAAGCCACAAATTATGTTATTTATGTTACACATACATTTACAATAAAATATAAATAATTACCTTAATTATGGCAATGTTTTTTAATGCATTAAAATATTAAATATATTTTTTCTCATATTTTATACATAATAATAATAATTTATCAGTAATCTTAAAAATTAGGAAAACTCACTCTGTGACTTGCAATAATATTCTCTAATCATATTTCTAATTTTAATGATTAAATAAATAATATTATTTACTTATTGCCACGCTTCGAGTTATAAGCTTTCAATTTGAATAAGCAACTGCTTGCACAATTAATTGCACAATGCACAATGTTAGTAATAAGTTAGTTTGTGCCATTTGTGCAAATAGTAAATATTATGTAGAATAACGCATTAATGCTTCCGTCTTATCCACTCTCGGGCCAAGCATATAAATAGGGTACTCGGCCACCGGGAAAGTCACTTCAAATCAGCGAGAGGTCAGGAGCAGCAACTAAAATGTCGTCCAAGTTCCTTATCTACCTGACGGTGGTGGCCATGCTGATGGTCTTCTGCACACCAGCAGCCGAGGGAACATTTCTGCTAATTGCGTGCCTGACGGGATCGCCCATCTGTCCGTTCCGCACCACGACACCCCGATGTGGCACCGGTAGCACCTACAATCCCGTGTCTCGCGAATGCGGATAGATTGCACTCCGATCGGCGCAGGCAAACATGTCTGCATATTCAGCAAATGCTGATTATGGGATAATGTAAACTCTTTAAAAGAAGTCCGAAATAAATATAAATAATAGCATTGCATTAAAATGATCCGATTATTTCATATGATATTCCAACTCGTAAATAAAATAAACATTTGTTTTCAAAAATACGCCTTAAATGAGAAATATAGAGAATAAAGTTAGGATCAAATTTCATTTAAATTTTATTGAAACAGACAGTTATTATATAATTTAATGGTTTATTAAAAAAAAGTTTTCAACTAGGAAAAACAAATATTTATGAACTATCAACTGTTTAACTTTAAATATAAAGCCATAAGCTAATTAGCAGCTGTCCGGCTGTGCATAACACATTTGTGTGCGTTAATAAAGAAACAAAGTTCAAGTATAAAAAGGGCGTTTTATCAAATATCGTTCAGTTAAAACCCAACTAATGCTAGCACAACGATGTCATTAAAGTTTTTAATCTATTTGTCGTGGCTGACCCTATTAATGATGCTCAGTGCACCGGAAGCAGAGGGCACACTCGTTTGGTGGTGTAGGCTAAACCCTCAATTATGTGGATCCGGAGGGTCGCCAGGTGGCAGCGGCGGTGGCAACAACGATATTTGCAACGAGCAAAAACGATCGGCAGGCGTCTGTTAAATTGTATTTTGCTCTCAATATGTTGCATTAAAAATTCAAACGTGCATTCTAAAATTTTTTTGAATAGTTTAAATGTTTATTATTTTAAAATTATTTTGCTGCACTGCATAAAAGTATGCTATATAAAGAATGTAGTTAAATTAACCAGTATTTAAATATTTAAAATTAATAAAATGATTTGTGTTGAGATCATTTCTCTTGTAAATTTTATATAAAGTTCAACAAAATTTAAACGATAAAAGCTTAAATATATATTGCAAGTGCCTGTTTTGAATCAGAGCAGATAATAAATTGGCTTACATCTTACCCAATTAGTAGGTGTTCTTAAGTGAATTACCTACTTTGTGCTAATATCTTCTTAACTTTGCACAGGCAGCTTTCTAAAATTGAGATTCTGCTTCTGCTAAAGAATTATTTTGCTTAACTTTGCCAAAGTAAAATCCAGGTGATGTTAACTGCTTAACTGTCGGTCTTGCTTATTTTAGGCACACAGGCTAAGGCTAAAGCCAAGGCCGTGGGCAGACCGAACACGGATGAAATCTATTTTAAATTTCCGCTAGTCAGTCTGGTAAATGTGTATAAAATTACGTTTGAGTGAAATTGATTGGCCCACGCATATTTAAATGCGACTGCCCACGCGGCATGCAACGAGCACATTACGTTGGTAATCAAATCAGCGCCCACATGTTGCACGTGCCGCATGCGATAATAAATGAACAGGTCTGGTCGCTGGCCTCGTCCTGCAGCTGCAACATCATAAATCGCAAGCTATTTCCTGGTCTGCAAATCATGGTAATAAGCAGCCACGCAATGTTGTGGCACACCTGACGTATGAGTGATATTTAATTAATTTGCCGTCTATTTGCAATTTGTGTTTGCCAACATTCTAGACAAACTTCTCGAAGTGAATGGGGCGGGGGCTCATCTGTCAACAGCTTGCAGAACGAGTTGTTTGCCCAAGTGCGATTGACTGCGCCATCTACGCGCCCTCCCCCGACCCAACCCAACCCAACCCAACGAACTGAAAAGAAAACACATTTTAAAGTCTACAAAAAAGAGGGGAAAAAAACTTTGACAGTTGCTTGAAAGGCAACTTTGTGACGCTCTCATAATATAGGGAACGCTTCCAGAACTGGCCGTGTGCACGCAAATATAAATTGGATTTTTTACACCTTTTAGACACTCAAAAATTTATTGAACATGGGGCTTTGATTGGCATTAAAATTTTGTCGAATCGAACACGTGTCCCGCCGAGTCTACACGTAAACTAGCCCAGTAAAGTTTAGAGTCTTCCATTGAAAATCTGCGGTGACGTTGCTCAACTTAAAAACAATTATACAATTTAAGTTTTATTTTTTAATAACGAACTACAGCTCTAAACACATTTGTTTGACAATTTTCTTAATTTATTTATTTTTTTTTTTTTCTGGTTGAAATTATATTTTCAGAATTTTTAGATAACACAGTTGAAAATGTTCTCTTAAATAATTGATGCAAAATTTAAAATTATTTTCTGGCTTTAATGTGAAAAAATATGTAACTAAATAACTGTGTTAGGTATTAGTTAGTATTAGTTTATCATAGCTTATAGTTAAATCTGAAATTTATAAAAACAAAAGCTTAATTTCTTAAAATACACAATAGCATTATATTTAAAGCTTTTACTTCAGAATGCTTATCAGTAGCTCCACTTTTAAAGATTCCCCTTTAAGCTTTAACCTTTACATGCTGACAAAATGTTATTTATTAGGAATATATTTCTGCGCCTGAAAGCATACAACAGAATATTATTTTTAGCCAAGCTTTAATATACGACGAAAGAACCCCACGCATGGCATTACTACGACCGCTGCAGGGTCAATCAGGCTGCTTGTTTTTGCAATTTGACCTCTCTGCATGTCGTCGTCCTTCCTGCTATTTGCAGGCAACAAACTTTTTGTTTGGCTTTCCATGCAGCTAATTAAATAGCAATTGATTTGTATGAATTGCATTTGTTGTGTGTGATGTGAGTGTGTGTGTGTGTTTTTTTTTTTTGTAATTTTATTGGTTTCTTCTTCTTTTGTCACATTTATCAACAGCTTACAAGCGTTTAATGGGCAATTTCTTTGCACTTTGTCAGCATTTAAACGTCTGAAAAAGTAATTTATTGATTTTAATTTTGGACAAAACAAATTTCAAATTTATAACAGGCTAAAAAAGCGCTTTAAAGGGAAAAATTGTGATAACGAGGTTTTCTTGAAAATGTTATATGCAACAATTTTTGTTAGTGTATCGAATATTATACAATACATGTCACAGGCCTTCCTGTACTGCATATTAAAATCAAATAAATAGTTTTTATTTTTACAACAAGCGGAAAAGGAAATTATTCTTTCTTTTTCGCTTTATTTTCTCGCATCCCGCGGCGCTTTGATTCATTGCCCAATGTGCTGGAAATTGGGAAATCTAAAGAAAAATAAGAATTGTGAGTTCTGCTGACGAAATGTTAATTTTTGAGTACAACTGTAAATAGCTTTATTTGCATATGTGTGTGTGTGTGTGTCTCTCTAGCAAATTTAATTTTACTGATTGGGGTCGTTTTAGCATTCACTACTCGAATCTTAGGCCTCTGCCGTCTGCTCATTCCCCAAAATGCGCCCTCGGCATATGTGAAATATATTCAAATAATAAGCAGAAAAAAAAGCATAAGGCAATATTCCTGTGCTGAGTGAAACCTTGAGGGATGCCAATTTGCATGGGCTACTTCAATTTATGTGCCACGAACCAAGTCTCTAGTGCGATTCCAAAGAGAATGCATAAATTTACTATCAATATTGGCCTGAAGCAATCTTATTTAAAGTTCCAATGCAATTTGCTAGCAAATAAATTTATGAGAAGTACACAAATTAAATAAAAAGTAAAGTTATGTTTTAAATCAACAGTAAGTGAAGAAACTAGTAATATTTGCATACATTTTCTTTTTCAATTAATTTCATTAAAATTTATTCAGAAGATATTTTTGTGTGTTTAAAGATACTTTTATATTTTAAAGATATTATATAGAAAATGTTGTGTTTTTTGAATACAAGTGTATCTTAAACAAGAAACTATAAATATTTCCATAAATTTTTTTTTCAACAAATTTCTTTAAAATTTGCCACTTATAATTCTTAAAAGAAATAAATTTAAATGTATCCCCCTAGTTTTCAGTTATTGAACTCTTCGCTGAGCTTATTAATCACCATTTTAACGAAAGTTTTATGCCCAAAAAAGGTCGCTTTGCAATATTTGTGCGCTGCTATTAAGTTTCGAGCAAAAACACAACAAACTTTTGCTTTTGTCGGGGCACAGTTGAGTTAAGTTCCGTTAAGCTACTGTTGCTGGAACCGGGCCGAGTTGAGTAATGGGTAATTCAAGACGACAATGTCGTTTGCCTTTTGCCTGAACAGCAACTACAATGACAAGAGTTTGACTATCCACTAATGTGGTCATTGCTCATTGGAAGCGGCTCGAGTTCTCGGGTTTGGACGTTGATTTTGGGCTGGGTTTGGTTTGGTGGGTTGTTACTGAAATTACATAACCATGGCACGTAGTCGCACACAGCCAGCGGC
The DNA here is from genome assembly GCA_004143765.1 of Drosophila melanica. NCBI lineage: Eukaryota > Metazoa > Arthropoda > Insecta > Diptera > Drosophilidae > Drosophila > Drosophila melanica. The sequence continues at coordinate 33,151 of SCDT01001661.1, forward strand.
GCCGTTAAAAGTAAAAGCTTTCCCGTTGAGTTGGCTTTAATGCGCTTTGCACTTAATTAGTGCAAATAACTAATGATAAAACTTTGCACCCGACTTTCTTTCTCTGTGTGTGCGCTGGCCTACAACGAACTTGAGCGGGCAACGAAGCGGAAGAGCTTCTATTTGACTTGAGTTGACTCCACTTGGTTCTCGAATATTCAAGCAGCATCCATTGTTCAATTAAATGTGGCCACTTGTTGGCACCTGGATGGCAATTAAGCGTGTTCGGCAAAGGATGCGTAAAAGGATGCGTATTTATAGAGCCACACACACATCTTTTAATTATAGTCAAGGATTGAATCTCTTTGAGAATTTCATTACATGTGACTTATTTGTAAAATACGATATTTAAATGTAGTTGAAAATTTGCAATAGTTGGAATTGAACTAAAAGTGATGAAATTAGAAAATAGCCAAAGTCAAATAACCTTTCTTTTAAAAATACAAAATTTGTACTATTGGTAATAATATATAAAATTTATTTAATAAAAGTTGTAGATTTGCTTGGATAGCAAAAAAAGTTTTTCAATCAATTAACGAAGTTTCATTATTCATGCATAAAATCGTTCAGATTAAAATCTTGCATATTTAATTCGATTTTTGTTTTTTCAATATCATTTGTCATATTGTTAATTGTTTATTTCATTGTTGTTGTTGATGCCGGTGTTGTTGAGCGGAATGGACAGATGTTCAGATTGTACAGACAGGCAAAAAAAATGATCGAAGACTCGGCAGCCGGCGCGACGAGGAGCAGCAACATGGACACCACCAGCAAATAGAGCAGCAGCGTCGTGGAATTCATGTTCGATATAGAAAAACTAGATTAAATTGATATTCAATTGGGTTAACTTCGAGGTGCGCAATGCTGCAAATGAAACTGGTCAGCGGCTTTTTATAGGCACCTTTTGTGCCAATCGTATTTGCACAGATGCAAGCCGCCGGACAGGGCAGATGACTTGCCGCTGGCTTTGACCCGCATAAAAATGGGCTAAATATTGACCCAACCCAGTTTGGGAACAGTGAGCTTTATGCGAACCAACCGACAAACAAAGACGATTTTGTGCGAGACAAAAGCCAATTATGCACAGAAGTGCGTCGATAATTTACGTCAATTTTATTTGCTGCATTTGGCAAATTTTTGGTATTCATTTAAAATGAATTTAATTTACATAATCATTTTACAAATTTCCACCAATGCCAATTGGGCAAAATTTGATATTCCATTTGCGATAAACGCGTTGGCCAAAATTGCATTATGCGAGGAGAATTAAATTTATGCGCTAACACTGTGCTTATGCTAAAATGGCATGAGCTGAATATGTGATTAGCCGAACGGAAAAAATAAGCCGAGCATAAAATTTAAAGTTTCAAAGCTGATATTTGTATTTAATGATTTTAGTGCTTTTTAATATTTTTAAACTTTATTAACAACTTTATAATTAGCTTGAAGCTTTAATGTGCTTTCAAAGAAACTGATTACAGGTAATTTGTGTTTGCAATATATTTATGTGTTTTAAAGATATATTTGTATTTTAAAGATCTCATAAGCATATTTGTTGAATAGTTATTAAGATAGATTTGTATCTTACAGATTTAATTAGTTTTATTAATTGAAGTAATTGCTTTAGCTTAAAATATTCAGTTCAGACTATGCCAATTACAAACGTAGATTTTTCTTTTTGTAAAATTCTTAGCTTTTTAATAAGCAAAAAGACAAAAACAAAGGAATAAAACATTGAAATAAAATCCAAGCAAACATAATGAGCGTAAGCCGATGTCAAGGTTAGTAACTTTTTGCAGCTGTTGCTTTTAATCAATATGTCGCCGTGGCAGACAATTTTGTTGACACGCCCTATTGACAGCAGCTTAGCGAGGCGTGGCGCCAAATATTAAGTAAAGCCATGGCAATGGCAACCCATGCTAATGCTTAAGACGGCTAAAAGGCTCCACAGCTGTTTGGGCAAAAAGAAATTCAGTGAGGCATTACAGAAATTAGCGAGCCAGCCTCGCATTTATTCTTGTTGCTAATTATTTATTTAAGAATGCGTAATCAGCACACAGCCAATTTGTTGCAAACGATGCGCCTTTCATTGAAGTCAATAATATGTAGCATACTTTTAGGGCGGCGTGGAAAGCGAACGATTTGATGATTCAATGAACGAATTGGGAATGGTCTAAGATTCAAGATTTTTTTGTAAAATGCTTTAGATAAAAAACCATCTCTGAGATGCATACAAATTTTTGAGTTACAAAAATATCACGACAATATAAATGTATTTGCAATATCCACAACACTCTGTAAGTTAAAATACAAAAATAGCTGATACAAAAGAATCTTTGCATCTGCATCTGTAAACTATTTTAAATATTCACAATTATTTATAAGATACATTTTTATGTATCCGTAAGATGCATGAGAACTAAAAAAAATATATATCAAAATGTTTTCGCTAAAAATGTATCTACAAGAATGTATGCTTGATAGTAAGAAGAAAACTTAATGCAAATGCCCAAAACTCTTTCTTATGCAAAGATGACCACGTGACCGACTGACACGAGGGGAGCAGCGTGGAAAGCGAGCTGTGGAATATTTAAATATGCCAGCAAATATGCTGTCAAGTATCGCTTACAAGGTAAACTTTTTGGGGCTGGCAGCCAACTGGCAATTAACAAGTTTTTGGCCACAATTCGCAAGTTTGCCATGCGTAAACAATATTCCATGGAAATTTTGGTACGCTAGCGGAAACGGAAGTGCGCGGAAGCGACAGCTGCGGCAGGTGCTATATATTCGGAGCAGGAGTTAAGGCAGTCAGCGAAGTATTTCATTTTTAGCCGGCAATTTGCATACTGCTTAACATGTAAATACAGATTCAACTTGATAAACATTACACTAGTAGACGATGCGTGGGCTTTGTTATTGTTGTTGTTGTTGCGGTTAGTTGTCAACTGCGTCATGTAAATGTAGCAAACGAAGCGACGACGCAGTTGAAAGTACATGCAACCCCCCTCGCCTTCTACATCCACACACATGTGCGCATACATCTTTTCTTCATTATTATTATTATTATTATTTTTTTTTTTTGTGGACACGCGCCGCAGACACTCATGAATAATGCAACCGGAGCGGAAGCCGGAGTCAAGCAGACAGCCGACCATAAACAAGCATCCATTTTGTGGGCGTCGCCACTTTGCTGAGCGGCTGCATTACAGGCGGGTTTTCTGGCGTACAATTAAAGCCAAATAATGTTAATGCCTGGCGACATTCGCTGCACCCAAATTATGCAAATGCCCAGACTTTTGATAAGGGTTCCTTAACATCCATTCATTCACACACTCACATTCACTCAAATGTGCAAATGCGAATCGTTTGACAAGAGTTCAGACAACAAAAGATTTATCCCACTTAGCCGAATTTCCAAGAAATTTGAAGAAAAACAATTTCGAATTCGAACCGTAAAACTCAACGAAGCATGCCTTATGAATGATTTTATGACACATGATTCCTAAAAACTTAAAACAAAAAACATAAAGCAAAGTGCAGTTGTCTTCTGCAATTGGCAATTGGCCATTAAAGCAATTGCTGCGTTTTTATAGTTATTTCATAAAAAACTTATTGCCCGACAAAAGCCTGCTGCTAACAAAAAATCAAATTTTTTGTAATATTAATGCCATAAATAATTATAGCTATAAAAATGTCTAAAGAAATTGGCCACTATGTAAAATCTTAATTTTAGGATATAAGCAAAATGGAGCTAATTAAAAAATTCTGAAAGTAAAAGGTATACAGGTTCAAATACGAAATTCTTGCATTTTTACAGGGAAATATTTAAATTTTAAAAAAGTGATACAGTAAAAACTCGATTTAAGAGCTCTTTAGTAACACTCTTTCATAAATTAATGATTTTGAACGGATATAACGGATTATAAAATACTTTGATTTTATATATTTTACTTTTTTTTTAATTTTCCAAATTTATTGGTTTTTTTAATTTTTAAAAATTGTTAAGGTTCAAACATTAACTGTGACTAAACATGTTGAATAATTAATTTTAATAAGCACGTTTTACATACTGTAATAAACTTAACATTGTTAATCACAACAATTACAATTAGCTAAAGAAAATCATTTTGATTAAATCGTGTGCTTGTTTATAATTGTATTTGACAGTCGACTTCAGTTAGCAATAAAGTTCACCTCGAAAGTGGCGAGAAGTACCCAACTGCTGGATACTCTATACCAAGTAAACAACTAACCTTAGACATATTAAAAATGAATACGTCTTACAGCAAGTTTTAAATAATTTATCTTACAAAATACCAAGAACCAAATAACACTTTTAACGCTTTGAAAAGAGAGTACAATTTATCAAACAAAACGGCAGACCCCTTCGCACATTCCTCTAATTAACTGTGTTAAAATAAACAACCAAAATTTACCCCAAGAATTTTCACTTTAGCTACGTGAGCGACATACTAAATGAACATCGTGTATTGCTGCGCTGGGATCAATTAAGAAAATATGAAGCTTAAACAAAACTGAACTTAGTGCCAGTTCGCATTTTAGCTAAAGCAAAAATAAATAAATTATTGAGATATTTACAAAACTAAACCGCAAAATATATTCTATATAAATCTGATTATTATCTAAAATAAATTATTTCATAAGTAAAAGCTTTCAATGATTTGTTTGATTTACAACAGTTAAAAAGCTTGCAAAAGCTTTTCATACTTATTTGAATTACATCATGAATTGAACAAACGATGACTAAAGTCAGATGCGTAGGCTAGCTAGATTTGAAGAGGTTCCTAAAACAATTAATAAATAAAATGTATATATTATATTACTATACTAATAATAATAATAATAATAATAATAACAATAATAATAATAATAATAA